>QJSC01027593.1:4726398-4780187 GCA_003697955.1 Calidris pygmaea | reverse complement strand
CTTCAGTTTTGTGAGATGTTCACAGGGAAAACGGGCTGGAAATAACTTGCTCGGGCACGTATGGCGCCTTTCACAGTAATATATTTGTTCTGGTTTAAAACCTGGAGTTCAGGCAGGCACGTTCGTGTAGTGCATGCTGCGGTGAGGCTTTCAAAGGCAAAGACAGTTGCTGTGCACTGGTGGAACTGGTACTTTCCCAAGCCCGGGGACAGAGCGAGTTCATGGATGCAGAGAATGCTCACTCTCAGCTGCTGGTGTCTCAGCCAGCAACTAATTCAGAACAATTAGTGCTTTTTCCCTTATTTCAAAGCAAATTGCAGGGGGGGGAGGCTTGCTGATGGTGGGGTAAAGGAGGCTCAAAGATATTAATTTTTCATATATCCTTCAGGTTGGGGCTAGAGCTTGTCTCTTGATGTGTTTACCAGAGGAAGGGAGCTGTTTGCTCTGTTCCTAGTGGTGAGTAAACCATAGGTAATCATAGAATGGTTTGAGTTGGAAGGGACCTTAAAGATCATTGAATTCCAACCCCCTGCCCTGGGCAGGGACACCTCCCACCAGACCAGGTTGCTCCAAGCCCCATCCAGCCTGGCCTTGAACCCCTCCAGGGATGGGGCAGCCACAGCTTCTCTGGGCAACCTGGGCCAGGCTCTCACCACCCTCACAGCAAAGAATTTCTTTCTGGTATCTCATCTAAATCTCCCCTCTTTCAGTTTAAAACCATTACCTCTCGCCCTATCGCCACACCATCCCGTGCCAACACCTCCTGTGCGCTTTGGAGATCGCCGGTCAAGGGTAGGTGGCCTTTGACAAGCGTTCCAGGTGCCAACACACCGAGAAACAAACATCCCTCCTGAAATCTCAGCAATTTGACTCATTTTTACAAGCAGCAGGTAGAGCTCTGCTACCTGGGAGCCACGTCTGTGAACTCCCTACAAGACATAACCTTCTTGGAGACAAAGCCAGGTCAGCTGGGTATGACACGTCTAAAGGTCACATTAACCTCTTTGGACAGCCCTAAGAAATAAAGTGCCCCCTTTCCACCTTCTGCTGTGACAAATAATAAGAGAGAAAGCCATGTGGCACTCCAGTGAGATAGAGAGATGCCGTTTACCCCCCCTACTCATCACAGGAATGAGAAAGCTGAGACACGGAGGCACCAGGGGCTGTTGCCAGAGCAGAAGTCCATAGATAAGGAGGTCTGTGCCAGAGGCAGCATCGCTAGCGGCGGCTCCCAGTTCCCTGATCTGGGCTACCATCTCCCAGCTCCAACAACCAGCCCGGTATGAAAAGCCAGACATGATCCTGGCTTTGATCCATGATCCAGACATGATTCTCCCTCTCTGCTCTGCACTGGTGAGGCCACAACTGGAATACTGCACCCAGTTCGGGGCCCCCCAGTTCAAGGGGGACAGGAAACTGCTGGAGAGAGTCCAGTGTAGGGCAACAAAGATGATTAAGGGACTGGAGCATCTCCCTTAAGAGGAAAGGCTCAAGGAGCTGGGACTCTTTAGCCTGGACAAGCGAAGACTGAGGGGAGACCTTATTTATGTTTGTAAGTATCTAAAGGGTGGCTTGAAGGAGGATGGAGCTGGACTCTTTTCAGTGGTTTCCAGCGATAGGACAAGGGTCAACAGGCTCAAGCTGGAACATGGGAAGTTCCATTTAAATGAGGAAAAACTTCTTTGGGGTGAGGGTGGCAGAGCCCTGGAACAGGCTGCCCAGGGAGGGTGTGGAGTCCCCTTCTCTGGAGATCTTCAAGCCCCACCTGGATGCTGTCCTGAGTGCTGTGCTCTGGGCAACCCTGCTTTGGCAGGGGAGTTGGACCAGATGATCTCTAGAGGTCCCTTCCAACTCTGACAATTCCGTGATTCCGTGATCCTGCCCTCAGTGGTGTTGCTGCTGTAGAGATTTGGTCTGGCTTGAGCGGACCTGTGTCCCTGGAGAGCTTAATGAAGCTCTACAGCTTTCCAGCGTGGTACCTGAAGCAAGCTTAAAAGAGTTAAGGGCAATAGCACACCACTGAGAGAGTGCCCATAGCTGCTGAACTTGCCTGGCTCCTAAGTGAGAACCGCTGCGACTGTCGGATTCCATCAGGCTTAAAAGGTGTTGAATGAAGCAGGTTCTTTCAGGCACATGGAAAAGTCATTTTGGGGACCTTGAAATGGGTAGGGCTGCGGCTGCTTCTGGCCTAATGCGCGCTTGGTGTGCTTAGGGTGGATATTCTGCAAAACTTTTATTGCGTGGTTTGCTGCTTCCTGCTCAGTTAGACTTCAAATCACTAATTGTAGTGGTAGCTTCATGGCTGTAGCGTGCCTTTCCGACAGAACCAAAATCGCTTCACGTTTGCTGGATGACTTAACTGATGTTGCCCTTTTCTTTACAAGGAGAGACACAAAACTAGAGAAGGAGGGGAAGAGAAATATAAAGAGGTGTAAAAGCCATTTTTACCCTTGACTGTACTGCACTGAAGAGATACTAAAGATAGTATTTAGAAAAGTGTTTCTGGAACTGGAAGTAAAACACCTCCATCGTCAGGGCTAGTAAACAGACCCTTGACTAGGTGGGATGCAACATCCACAAGTGCTTCTGGAACTTGAGCTGGCACCTCCACACAGTGCTGCGGCGTCAGGAGAGATGGGGAGGGACTCTTGATCAGGGAGGGGAGCCATAGGATGAGGGAGAGAGGTTTTAAACTGAAAGAGGGGAGATTTAGATGAGATATTAGGAAGAAATCCTTTGCTGTGAGGGTGGTGAGAGCCTGGCCCAGGTTGCCCAGAGAAGCTGTGGCTGCCCCATCCCTGGAGGGGTTCAAGTCCAGGCTGGATGGGGCTTGGAGTAACCTGGTCTGGTGGGAGGTGTCCCTGCCCAGGGCAGGGGGTTGGAACTCAGTGATCTTTAAGGTCCCTTCCAACCCAATCCATTCTACGATCCTATACCCAGATGTAGCTCTGGTGGTGTTTGATTTAGCTCCGCTGCACATGCTGCAGATGTGAGTGTCCAGCAGCAGAGCTTGTGGTCCTGAAGCCCCCTTTGTGTGGTTTGTGGCCTCATGCACAGAAATTTTATTAATTTTTATTTTTTTTTTTTAACCCCTTCTTCATTGTGTGTGTGGCTTCATGTGGTATTTGTTGTGATTATGTTTTGGTTTTTCCCCTTAAAGTGTATTTTTGGCAGCGTTTGGCCCTTTAATGGGCTCTCACGCCATTGGGCACCACAGCAATACATATATTAAATATTATCTGGATTACAGTATGGTGTTTGCTTCCTTTGTGGGCAATTCATATTTCAAAACGTTGTCTCCAGCTGTTCTTTTTCTGTCGTGGCACCAAGGACAGTGTTGTAATTTACTTTGCGACTGCCGGCGTGGCGCTTTGGAGCCGTCCCTGCTGGGGTGCCTCACTCCCCATGTTGTGGTGTCAGTGGTGAGGTTGTACGATAAGGAGCTGTTGGCTGATTTACAAAAAAAAAAAAAAGTGCTTTTGGAGGCTGGGAGTGGATTTTTCTGGAAAGGTTAATGAGCTGTAGTCCCTGCCTGCTCCCCTTCCCCAGTGTCAGCCCCATGCCCTACCTGCAGCCCATGATAGAACTGTGAGTTGGTTCCCTTACCTCCTTCAGCTTATGGCTGCGTCTGCCCTGTTCAATGCTGCTCCTCAATCTGTCACTGATTTGGTGCACAATAAATGTTTTGAAGTCATAACTTAAATATCTGTCCAGTAGTCCCTTCATGCCATGCCTTGGACTGACCCACCGGTTTGCAGAATGGTGAGTCACAGTTACTCTTCTGCAAAATTACCAGGTAGGTCTTGGAATCTTTAAAGATAGCCATGATAGAATCATGGAATGGATAGAATTGGAAGGGACCTTAAAAATCATCCAGTTCCAACCCTCCTGCCATGGGCAGGGACACCTCCCACCAGACCAGGTTGCTCCAAGCCCCATCCAGCCTGGCCTTGAACCCCTCCAGGGGTCCTGGTCTAATCTGAGCATTCCCAGGGGAGAGGGGTCTACCTTGAAAATTTATGGAAGTACCCCATTAAACCAAACACTAGTGAAGTAAGTGCAGTGTGAGCATATCTGAAGTTACTAGTGTTGCTTCTGCAAGCTACCATAAAAAGCTTTTCTAGACTCAGCAAGTGAGCAGAAGAGATGCCACCGAGCTGTCAGGCCCAGGCTGTCAGCCTGGTCTCACCACGCTCGGGAGTAGATGACATAACAGAGGCGTTCTGGTGTCAGAGTTGATCTAAGGACAGGTCTCTCCCTTGACACCTGCAATGACTTCTTCAAGCAGCAGCTGGAGATGTTGGGATAGTTGAGTGTTCTCCGTAAAGTAGTCCTACTCAGCCATAAGAGTGGCCATGCGTAGTGTGAACAGAGGTAACCTCCCACTAGGTTTGCTAAATAATAGTTTTGAGAGAGTCTATATAGTCCTTCCTAGGCGCCTCCTGGGCATGCTGCAAGGAGATTTGCCTCATCTTTATAGGTCTTCAATTGTCTATGACAACAATCTTTATTTGGCTGTATTAATCACAGAATCATAGAATTGTCTAAGTTGGAAGGGAACTTTGAGATCATTTAGTCCAGCCATCAACCTGACTCTGATAGAAACCATCACTAAACCATGTCTCTAAGCACTATGTCAACCTGTCTTTTGAACACCTCCAGGGATGGTGCCTCAACCCCTTCCCTGGGCAGCCCATTCCAAGGCTTCATAACTCTTTCCATGTAAACATTTTTCCTAGTATCCAATCTGAACCTTCCCTGGTGCAACTTGAGGCCGTTTCCTTTTGTCCCATCGCCTGTTCCTTGGGAGAAGAGACTGACCCCCCCTGGCTACACCCTCCTTTCAGGGAGTTGGAGAGAGCGAGAAGGTCTCCCCTCAACAGGTGGGAGCATGATGGCTACCATTATAGTTAGCACTGGGGTCTCCATAGGTTAAAAACACGAACCTAAATGCTTCAAGTTTAGCTCTGGGGAGCTGGGACAGTCTCCATAGGTGGTCCCAAATTGCTGAAGGTGTTCTCATGCCGTTGGGGGTGTCACAGGAGATATGGGGGTCAGTAGACCTTTCCTCTGCTTTCTGTTGTGGTCTGTCTTCAGCCGTTGTGGTCTGTCTTCAACCATTGCTGCCTTTGAGGTTTGTACCCGAACAAGGACTTTGGTCGCCCCATTCAATGATGAAAATGGAAAGCTAGTTTCCTGATGGGCTTTTTGCTTTGTGTTTGCTGCTGCTTCCCATCATTAACAGCAGTAAAGTGGCATGGGGTGAAAATCGGCACTAATTTGGGAGCTTGATTGCCTGTGTAATAAGCTTCTCTGTTATCCTTTGGCAGGAACGACAGCTAATATAAATTTTTTTGCTGTCACTTCTGCATGGGCCGTGTACCAGCGTGGAAGTTAATCCCTCAAAATTATGTTCCATTATAAATCTCTCTTCACAGCTGAAGTGGGTGCAATTAAGCAGAGAGGTCCAGAACTGTTAAAAAAAAAAAAAAAAAAAAAAAAAGGAATAAAATAAATAAAATGCTCTGAAGGACAAAAGCAGCCTGGCCGTGCATCACAAAGGGGTGTCGCATCTTGCCAGTCACCTCCAGAAAACGGGAGCTCCTTGGCCAGGGTGTTCTCGGGGTTTGTTTGGCAACGACAATACGTTGGGAGTTGCTCAAGCTGAAATTCCACCTCTTTGTGAGTACAAGGTGTAGGATCTTAGGAGTAATTTGAATCTATTTGTGTCGGTTCTCCCTCGTTTCTTTTCTCCCAATTACGCACGGAATATTTAATGCCGTTATTCCTGCCTGAGCCCTGGGAAATCAGAAAAGATCATCAAGACCCTGGTAACAGGCTGACAAAAGCCCCAGCATATTTAATTAGAGATTATTCTTTTGATGTTTGGATTGATTTTGATGCTTGTTTTTTATCAAGTTACTCTTGGGTAACCTTCTGTGTACCGAGCAACTTCCTTGCTTTCATGAACGTCAAAGACCCTCAAGGTTTAAATGTACTAGTGTGGTTAAATTACTCTCATTTTTTAAGTTTAGTATGAAGTTCTTTTTGGCTGGGGAAAATGGAAATACTGCCTCTGCTGTAACACTATGATTATTCTGGACAGGGCTGTACAATGACTGACTTCCTACCCCCAGTTTAGTAACCCAGCTTAAAACTGGTGCCTGCTGAAAGTTCATTCTTGCCCCTTTCTAGAAGGGAACAGTCGCAAGTGACTCAGTTCCTGGAGGTGGGGTTGGTTTGTTGTGAGGTTTTTTTGGTGGCTGTGGGTCTTTTTCTTTTTCTTTTTTTCTTTTTTTTTTTTTTTTTTTTTTTTTTTTTTTTTTTTTTCTTTTCTGGAATTAACCTTTACTATATGAAACGAAGGTGTATTTCTGTTCTTATGGAACACAAGCTCTCTTTTCATCCCTGCCCCTTGCCCTTTTCTTTGGGATGCTGAGCAAATGCTGTTCAGTCGGCGTTGAGAATGGGGTGGGCTGTGCAGAGAAGTGAAAACCTTGTTCCAACCCAATGACCAGTAGGAAGATTCTCTTATTAAAAGTCCCGTTAAGGATATGATGCCTGTGATTGCTACTATATTGAGTTTTATCTACCTCTTTCTGAGCATAAAGCTTTGAAATCCACACTAAAGTCCTCATTCAACTAAACTTTACTCAGATCAGACTTTTCTGATCAAAGGTGGGGATAAGATTTTTGCTTTACTTTCTATTCGCTGCCTGCAAACGTTCTGAAGGACTTGACTTTCAGAAATAGGTAGTATTCTGTTTGAGTTTGGTAGAATTCATTTAAGAAAATCTGCAGAAATTTCCTATTAAGTGTCTCTTTGCTTACGTGGCAGTCAAACGTGAGTTACAATCACATGGATGGGGATGTGGTGAACATGAGAAGCTACGTCCAGTTTTTATCATAAAAAAAACCCAAAAAACCCAACGCTCAACATAGCAATATGGTTTGCTGTAGAAGGCCACTTTATTTTGTTCCCCCTTTGCCTGTTGAGCAAAGGGGGAAAATAAATTTATAAATGACAGCTGCCCACACGCGAATTCCTACTATTCTGTCCATCAGTCGTTTGTCACCTTGTTTAATTCAACTGTCCTAAAGGTAAATGGTTACCTGAGGTGCTCTTGGCTCTATTCCATCCTCTTCCATGATGAGAGGGTACATGTGTTCTCCTCGAACTTGCATAACCTTCAGTGGGCTTGGGTCTCCTTCAAGGTGCTGTGTTCTCCGAACTGTGCAAGCAACCATCACTTAATTGCTGGTAGACGCAACGTATCTCATGCTTCTGTAGAGTTCAGTGGCTGCCAGCTCCAAAGCAGCCTCTTAGAATCCTCCTCCTGCAGTGTTTTGCCAAGTACCAGGGGGAGCGTAGAGCACTCGATTGCAGGCTCCATGTGGTGGTGGTCTCCAGTTTTCCCACGTGTTTTCTCAAAGTGCGTTCTCCAAGCGTGTCAAAATGTCTAAGGAAGGGGTCAAAGTGCTTTATGTGTTTGAGTAGAACAGGCTGAGGTCACCACCCAGCCCTCGCTATTGTCAATAATGAGTTACTGCATCACTCGTCAGCCACATGTGAGAAAAGCTCAAGGAAACCAACTGAGGTTTTTCTAGATGATAGAATCTCCAACTGCGGCACTGAACCATGGAGTACAACGCAGACGAACAATGTGCTGACGTCAGGCTGTCTTGATGTGACCCAGAGAGAGGTTTTTTTTGTCTGTGAATACACATACTGGAATAAATCACTAACTGGGGTTTAACAGCCATGGTGGTTTTGGCCTGGTTTCTGAACTTGGAGATAGAATACAGCACAGCATCTCATTTCCAAATGTGTGACCAACCAGCAGCAAGGTCCTATATGCGCTGGAGTCTACTGAGATAGAAGTCTTGAGAAGGTCCAAAACAACGAATGAACAACATAACGGTTGATGATGGCTGATGGTGGAATATGGGCCCCATTAACCACAGGAATGGTTTCCTCCTCCTTGTTCTACCAGAGCAACTTCAGGCTGCTGTTTGGGGTGGCAGAGAGAATTCAGCTGATTTGCACGCCAGACGGCTGGAGCAGCGAAGAGCTATCGTAGGCAGAATCCGTCGTCTCTCCGTGAGGGATGTGACTGGGAAGTAGCTGACTTCTGAAAACAAGCTTTCTGCAGATACTTTTTTTTTCCCACCCAACAACAAAGGTCTTGATTGGGAATGGTTTTTTGGCTGCAGTCCTCGTGACCCTCCTGGGAAACGCACTGCGCATTTGACTTGCGCTCACCAAAGGAAAAAGCGAAAGTAACACAGCTGTAGTGATTTACGACGAAGTTTTGAGGCTAATTGCCTCATATGTTTAATTAATAACTGACACATTCTGTCCCTCAAAGAGCTTGGAGATCTTCCATCTGGACCCCTAGTGATTACAGCCTGGAAGCCATCCCTGTAATTAAGGAGCAGGCTCTAGGAGGCCTGTTCCCATTATGGGCAATTACTGTGCTTGCTACTTTTCCCCCCTCCTTTCTTACGAAAGGACGGAGGAAAATAAGGCTCAAAGACTTAATCTGACAAAAAAAAAAAAAAAAAAAAAAGCCCTGACTAAAGAGGTGCTTTTGTGCTACCCCGTGGTAGAAGGATGGGGTTGGGTGTTGGTGCCAGCGCTCTTTTCTTTCGGCGGGCTGTCAGGAGGCAGGTTTTCTCCCAACAGCAAAACGTGCCTTACCCCAGATTGAAGTATCTGTGGGTCAGGAGTGATCGCCAGCCCGAGCAGTGGATTTTTTTTTTACTGCAAAGAAGTCGGCGAACTGAGCATTTCTGCTGTCAGTTCTCTGTCTGTCCCTCCCGGCTGCGGGCTGGGCTGAGGTTTGACAGCCGCTCCTCCGCCAAGGCTCCGGCTGGCTCCCAAGCCCTCGGTGCAGAGGATGCTGTGTCTTTAAGCCTTCCATACAGTGCTGAAATGTTATGACAGAGCATCTCACAGGGGGATGCGGTTTCCATGGCAACCCCACACTGTAAGATAAGCAAACTGGCTTTTTTTTTTTTTCTCTTTTTTTTTTTTATTTTTTTTTTTTTTTCCCTGAGAGGTTCAAGAGCAAGGAAGGAATGAGGCGATCTGTCAGCGGGCAAGACTTGAAAAGAGGAAACCATGTCCATTAATCCTGCAGCCCTGGCTGCTTTGTGTTTTAATTAGCGAATGTTATTATGGCAGAGAGCACGGGCGCCTTACCCTGTTGTGGGTTTTTGAGGGCTTTTTTTGTTTGTTTCTCTTTTTACATCTCCAATTAAAAAAAAAAGAAAAAGAAAAGGGAATGGGGGTGGGGAAGAAGCTTTACTAGGGCTTTAAATGAAGGTCTGAAATAAGGAGCCTTAGGATCTCTGTTCCAGAGCTTGAATCCCAAGCCAGGGATTGGAAGTGCAGCTTGCCTGGTGGGAATCAATCTGCCGGTCTCAAATTGAGAGTGCTTCTTAAATTTATTTTGTTTGTCTTGCCACTGATGATCAGCAAAAATGGAAATCCCCCATACCCACATGTCCTGTATATCCACCTGTGGCAATGTGGGCTAAAGCTGGGGAGCTGTGGCTTGCTTTTGTCCTCTCCAGCCTGCCCAGAGACATTTGGCAGAGCCCTGGCAGAGGCTGCCCAGGGAGGTGGTGGAGTCTCCTTCTCTGGAGACATTCAAACCCCGCCTGGACACGTTCCTGTGCAACCTGCTCTGGGTGGACCTGCTGTGGCAGGGAAGGTGGACTAGATGATCTCCAGAGGTCCCTTCCAACCCCAGATCATTCTGTGGTTGCACGTTACAGAGATACACTGCCTTCCTTTGCTGTTGTTTTTGGGGTGGCTGATACCTTTGAGATCAGTAATTATCCTTATGTGAGACGTTCCTCCGTTACCCAAATGCCACCACTCGTGAGAATTTCGACTCCACTTTTGACTCTCTCCTTGCTAAGAGAGTCAAAAACGTAATGGCAAGGAGGGGGAATCCTCCAGCCTGTAGCGAGAACCGAGCTCCCACCCGAGCTGAGGTGGCATCTTAGCAATCGGGGAATCTCTTGGTAGCAGCTAGTGCACCAGCTGGGTAGGAAACTGTGCTGGTCTTGTAAATGTGCCGTGTGTAGGAGTTTATTATGGAAAATATTTTGACAACCTTTATTATTTTCAAACACTTCTATGTGTCACCAGAAAATTAGAGTTAAAGTAAATGTTGTCCCAACGGCAGTCCTGTCTGCGTAGTTTCCGTGTCCATCCTGTGTGGAGTACTGCCTGCTCCTTTGCAGGGAATTAAAGCCCACTGTAAATCTTCCTGTGGAATGAAAAGAAAATTACTCTAATCCTTTGAGAAAGGAGTATACCCACGCCGTTCTTCAGTACTTTTCTATAAGCAGCGATATCTCAGCCTGTTTTTCAGGGGCTGGTGTTTACGAGGAATTTTTGTAAATGTAGTGCCTCTTATTTTCCTGCCAATGTCTTCTTCAATGCCCTTCCACGATGATTTGTCTCTTGGTTTTAGGTGGTTTTTTGTTTTGTTATGGTTGGGTTTTTTTTGGTAGGCTCTCCCTCTCCCTCCCCAGTTAGGGTGCAAAGTTGAAATGGGCATGGTTTCTTCCACAGTGCATGGGATGCAGAACAGACTTTCTGTTCCTGTACTAGGTATAAGGGTTTTTTAAGGGGGGGGAAAGGAGATATCTCTGTCCATTTCACCCTCTGACCTCTTACTCCTCAAATACTGTATTTGTTTGATCTTATCTCTTTGTTTGCTCATGCCCTGCTCTACCATTAGGTTTTCTGGGATTTCACAATCCATGACTCCAGCAGATAGCATAGAGTTGCTACTCTTTATTGGGTACATGGAAAGGTTTGGGGGTTTCCTTTTCCCTGCAGTTTTTGCCCCTGTTTCTCTCCTCTTCTGCCCAGGAAAAAGCAGGTGCCACTATATTGCATAAGCTGGGAGATAAGTTTTGTAGCTAAATACGGATGCTCTGTGAGGAGCATTTTTAATCATCACTCCAGTATCTTATAAATGGAAGAGCATCGGTAGAAAGGTTTGAACATCTACAGCATCAGCTGGAGCAAGGCAGTGCTTGCGCTGACATGGCTTACAGTCAAGAAGTTGGGGGCTTGCACTGTCTTTGTAGAAGTTGTGCTTTCACCTGCCATTACTACCAGTGATTCTGGTATTCTGGAAAAAAAAATATATCTGACCAACCAAAGAGTAATTGATGGAAGACACCGCTGGTAACGTGTTCCTGTGCATGGGAGTTCTTCCATCAGGTTCAGGTTGGACAGCCTCCATCTTTTTCCACCCTCCTTTGCCCACCCTGGTGTTTGGTTTAGCCACGCAGCGCTTGGTGGGATTTGCCAGGGCAGGGATTTATCCCCGGGTGGGAAGAAGAAGCCCAGAGAGGTGACCTAGCCAAATAACTCAGGCCAAACAGCCTCAGAAGCACTGCTCTGGGTTTGAGTCCTTCCCTCCTGCCCTGGTTTGGGGTGGAGAGGAGCCAACTCTTTGCTGAGTGAGAGAGGCTCTTGTTTACAGTCATTACCATGGCAACCGGTTTAAGATTTTCAAAAATTTCAGGGTCACCTGACCTGTCCACTCCTCCCCGTAGGGTAAACAAACAGGTCAGGTGACCCAAACTGACCAATAGGGTGTTCCCTCCCATCGGCCATGCTTAGTATAAAAGCTGAGGGACCAAAGGGGTCAGGTTGGCTCCTCTTCAGTGGTTCTCTGTCTTTGATGACTGGTGCTTGAGGAAGACCCTGTCAGATCATCTACCTTCGATCTCCATTAGTGAGTTCTGGAATCCAGTTCTCATTCGTCACTGGGACCAGTCTGGACCTTTCCCATTACCTGCCAGTGACATCTCCCTGGGAGCTTGGTATGGTTTTGTATATATTTATATGTACTGTATCTATTTCATTATTTACCTTCTATTTTGTTATTAATATTTCATTAAAATAGTCTAGCTTTTTTCCTAAATTCATAAATCTCTCTCTTCTTCCTCTCCTTGGGGCGAGAGGTCAGGGAGAGTATCTTGTCATTGGCCAACCTGGCCCAAACCACAACACCTCCTGAAAATTGTTTTCTCCTGTGGGAACAATCCATGTAGCAGGAGTAGCTCTTAGCAAAGTTTGAAGTCAGGGGCCAAAAGTATCTTACACCTTATGTTGGAATTCAGGGCTAGGGTGGGGTAGTATTTAGCGCCTTGTTGAGTGAGCCATCAGATGCTGTGATTGACAATAAAGCAGGGTTAGAGCCAGCTTAATTTCTTTGGAGACTTTTCTTTATTCCTTCTGGTGGAATCATAGAATGGTTTGGGTTGGAAGGGACCTTAAAAGATCATTGAGTTCCAACCCCCTGCCCTGGGCAGGGACACCTCCCACCAGACCAGGTTGCTCCAAGCCCCATCCAGCCTGGCCTTGAACCCCTCCAGGGATGGGGCTTCTGTGGGCAACCTGTTCCAGTGTCTCACCACCTTCACAGTAAAAAATTTCTTCCTAATATCTCATCTAAATCTCCCCTTTTTCATTGTAAGACCCTTCCCTCTCATCCTATGGCTCCCCTCCCTGATCAAGAGTCTCTCCCCATCTCTCCTGGAGCCCCTTTAGGGACTGGAAGCATGGATGATGTTTAGGTACTGGCAGTATGTATGAATTCGACGCTTTGGTGGAGGTCACTGCGGTGGAGATCAGCTTTATTTAACATTGTGAGTTAAGCTGTCTCCATGCTGAAAAAAAAAATTTCCTGGGTCAATAAAGAAAATGGTTTTGACAGTTTAGATCAGCTGTACTTCACTGCCAGATGGTGCTGTCTGGAAATGTGACAGGCTGGGTTGGTGACCCTGATGGCTTGGGCAGAGCAGGCCAGCACAGCTTTTGCTGCCCCTGGCCACCTGAGCAGGACCTGCTGCCGCCACCTCTGCCCTTCAGACATCTGCTTCCTAACATGGATCCCTTAATTCACACCATTTGGGGGTCTTCATAATTCACCTCAGACTGGGTTGTCGATAAACCCTTGCGCGTTGCTTGGGTTGGTTGTCCCTCGAGGTGCTGCCAGCTCTGAGCCCTTTGCCAAGCGAAATTAGTCCACCTGCCTCTTGGCTCTAAGCATCTACTCGTCACCCAAGCCCAGCAGAGCTTCGTTTAAAGGACAGAAATAATTGTGGTGTTGCACCAGTTCCCAGCCAGCGCAGGTGGTGTTCAGGACATAGGGTGAAGAAGGGAATGGAGCAGAGCCCAGGAGTAGCTGCAACCCTTGTTTGGCCTGGTTTCATCTTAGTTTAATCTTTCAGCGAGCAGGAAGACTCTCCTGTGTCTGCCCTGGCCTCTTTGGTTGGAGTTGATGCCCCTGAGCTTCAGGTGGGAAGGGGCAGCTGGAGAGCATTAGGCTCTGCTCCAGTTGGGATTTCCAGAGGGCCAGTGCTCCATGGCTCAAGCGAGATGTCTTAACTAATTACTTGCTGACTCATCACTTCACGTGGGGTTTTTCCCACACCATTTTTAACCCCTACCCCTCTTCCTGGAGGTGAGGAATTACTCATGCGTCTGAGTAGATTTTTCTTAGATAATTCTTTTAGCTGTTGCTGTTTCAGGCTTTTTCCTGGTCTATCAGATGTGCCCAGCACCCGTGCAGTGGGTGAATTTCTCACCGTGAAGCCATTGAAATACAAGGACTTCTCAATCAACTCGCGTCATCCATCCAAAATTCTCTTTTCCTCACCTGCTTGCCAGCCAGACTGCCTTCAACAAACCCTTTAGGGCCATTAGGTTCTTCAGCTCTCCTTCCCGTGTGTTGGTGATTGAGTCCGTGTATCTGGACGCTCTAAGGAGCATGGTACTTATCGGGGTCTATCACAGCTGGTTTGGGGGAGTTTTGCTTGCTACTACAGTTGCCTGGAAGTCATTTAGACTTAAAAACACAGAGCTGTGCTGCTGCTAATGAAGAGCTGCCTCCCAGAGGCTCGTTAGTGGGGCCACTGGCAGGCACTACCCTGGTTCCACTGGGACGGAGCCTGTAGAACTTGGTTGGACCCTGCAGAGTCCAGCACGAGTGGAAGCACTGGATTTCTGGGTGATTTTCTGAGAGCCGGATGCCTCTTGGAGCTCCAGCTCTCTCCAAAGAGTTTAGACTTTCCTTGGCTCATAAAGGCATTGCGAGGAGGAAAATACAGGGAAGATACCATAGAATCATTTTGGTTGGAAGAGACTTTTAAGATCATCAAGTCCAACCGTTAACGCAGCACAGCCAGTTTGCAATAACTTCAAGGATTTCCCTAGTGTACAGAGTTTTTTGAAAAAGGAAAAATGTCTGGGAGCTGTATTTATGTTCTACAAGTCCTAATAATGAAATAGCATTCATTTCTCTTAAACCTCTCCAGGCAATTTCCCCTGAAAGTTCCCTCTCCAAAATTGTTTGTTGAAGCACGTGTGAATTTGTGTATACTCTTTAACAGAACACTGAAGAAATATTTTGGTGCTATGACAAACCAGGGCCACAAATTAAATTAGGTGAAAAAATAAAATAGGTTGGTAGGTTTTGTGACATAAATGAAAGATGCTTTGAAAAAAAAAAAACCAACAGAAAGAAGGGCTGCCAGTATTCCTTCTGGATAAGGAATGAAAACACGAGCAGAAAATGAGTTTATTATTGAAGCCACGTATATCAAAGTCAGGTTGACTGAGAAACTCTCTGGCCTAACCTACGGTTGTTGTCTCTTCTATTATTAAATGTCACGCGGTGGTGTGCAGCTAAGAGACTGGGATATTTTTCCCATCTAGAGTTCTGTAAACCTGATGAGAGTGGTCTTGGCTTCACAAACCCCTTGATCTTTGCGTTAAGGCCGTATGACTTCAGTGAGTCCCAGGCTTGGGGGACCCAACCCCATCTGGTGGGACTTTCTTACAGAGCCACAGAAAGTGGGAAGGCACCAGCTTCAGTAGAAAATGACCCCGAGGTCTTTGGTTTGTGGGTTAGAGAAAAAAGAATGGAGCATTTCTTGAAGGCAATTATTGTCTTTTGACTTCCAGTTGATGTTATTTGTAGGGGGAAAAGGCTTTTTTTTTTTTTTTTTCAGGAAGAGCAGAGACCAAGTGTATGTCTCCATTGTCTTCTAACTCACATAAGACCATGGAAGTCCTTGAGGAATGGTAATTGTCTGAAATATGAAAAAAAAACCCAAACTTTTGGGAACTGATCTTGATTTCCCTGCTGCTAAGGCTTGGCTAGAGCCAAGGCAAAGTCTCTAAATTTAGGAAAATTCAGAGACCTTTCTTTTCCCAAGATCTCTTCAACTTGAATCTCTGTTTCTTTGGGAGGTGGGGCGAGGAAGGGAGCCTGCCCCTGTTCATGCACGTCCATTGATTACAAACGCTGTGGCGCTGGGCTCTTCCCAGACCTCTAAAATCACTGTAAGTAATTGGGTTAAAGTCAGCATTTATCATACTTAGTTAGCCTAGATCTAATCGTTCTTTCCAGAATTGTTTGCTGAATTGCTTGGCATGTCTAACCTTATCGGCCCCCGTTAACTTCTTATCCCCCGTTTGACAAATCTAATCTCTGTCTTTCTTTCTGCAAGGGGAGGGACAGGCATCCTTAGAGGCTTCTGTTCCTCACCGTGCAGCCGGCCAAGAGGCATCCCAGCAGCTTCCAGAAGGATGCTTTGCAGCTGCTGGAGAAGATTTGAAAGGGTTTCAGGTTTAACGGGCGTGGAAAGTAGCTTTTTCTTGACAGGATGGTTTGCTCAGTTCCTCGGCTTTTTTAGCTGTGGCAAGGACTCAAATTTTGCTGTTTTAAAAACAGAATTAGAAAGCCTGCTCAAGTTAACAGATGTCAGCAGTCAGAGATTGCTGCGACGAGCCCCCGGGGCAAAGGGTGTGCGTGGGGTTTTTTGTGCCTTTCGCAACCCACGCCGTGGCGTCTCGCTTGAGACACTTTCCTCCGAGCCTACAAAATCACTCTGGGCTCTAGTTATTTTCTGAGAGTGTGACTGAACCGCCTACACCAGAGAACACTTGCAGCGTGGTGTCCGAGTCGCACACTGGGGACCTGGTTTTTTTTCCCCCTCCCTCATAAACCAGGAGTGGCAGCGCCGAAGCAAATGGAGACACCGGGCTGTGAAACTGAAGTCAGCAAGGAAAAAAAAAAAAAAATCCACCCTGTGTTCTGTATTATACGCTTATTTAAGGCTATCTTTGTATGAGAAGTTTTCATGAAAAGGAGGGCAGGGGGAGATATTCTTTCTGGCCTTGCGTTTCCCTTCCACTAGGTGCAGGGACCTTCAGAGAGGACCTTCTCTTGTGTTGGGCACAATGATCAGGAGGTGATTAATCTGCTATACTGGCAGTTTGAACTTTAACATTTACATGCTGGAGAAAAAGGCAAAGGCTTGTTTGTTTATTTGATTATTCAAAAGGATTTACAGAATGATCTGGGGTTGGAAGGGACCTCTGGAGATCATCCAGTCCAACCCCCTGCCAGAGCAGGGCCACCCAGAGCAGGTCCCACAGGAACGTGTCCAGGTGGGGTTTGAATGTCTCCAGAGAAGGAGACTCCACCACCTCCCTGGGCAGCCTCTTCCAGGGCTCTGCCACCCTCACAGCAAAGAAGTTCCTCCTCATGTTGAGATGGAACTTCTATGTTCAAGTTTTTTGTGCCCAGTCCCTCTTGTCCTGTCCCTGGGCACCACTGAAAAAAGCCTGGCCCCATCCTCCTGACATGAACCTTTTAAGTATTTATAGGCGTTGATCAGATCCCCCCTCAGTCTGCTCTTCTACAGATTAAACAGACCCAAGTCCCTCAGCCTCTCCTCATCAGAGAGATGCTCCAGGCCCCTCATCATCTTTGTAGCCCTCTGCTGTCCCCTCTCCAGCAGTTCCCTGTCCTTCTGGAACTGGGGAGCCCAGAACTGGACCCAGTGCTCCAGATGGGGCCTCCCCAGGGCAGAGCAGAGAGGAAGGATGACCTCCCTCCACTTGCTTGACCACCCTGTTCTTGATGCCCCCCAGGATGCCATTGGCCTTCTTGGCCACGAGGGCCCATTGCTGGCTCATGGTCATCCTGTTGTCCACCAAGACTCCCAGGTCTTTCTCCTCAGAGCTGCTCTCCAGCAGGTCACCCCCAACCTGTTCTGGTGCAGGGGGTTATTCCTCCCCAGGTCAAGACCCTACATTTGCCCATGTTGAATTTCATCAGGTTCCTCTCTGCCCAACTCTCCAGCCTGTCCAGGTCTCACTGGATGGTGGAAGATGTATTTCATTCTAAGGTGCACTAGGAGCTCTGCTGGTTCCTCATAAGCTGTGCCCTGTTAGCTCTACATATTCTTCGAACAGTCTCTCCTTCGAAGCTGCTTTTCTGCTTGACCGATTTGAAAACCAGAAGGAGATTACCATGGAACGTTGGGGTTGTGTTTTTTTTTTTTCTCTCTCTCTCTCATTTTGGTTGAGAAAGTTTGAATTCAAAATGTTTTGACCAGCTTTGTTTTTTCCAAAGAGAGTCACCAAATATAGCTGTGTTCCCTTCAGTCTAAGAAAGTTAAAAAGGAGGTGTGCTTTGACAGCAATCCGTCTGCTGGTTGCCACATGGACCCGGTGGCGGGCTGAGATTGATGGCCTCGGAATGTAAATCCACTGGGGCAGGAAAAGTGCCTGCCTTGGCTTTTTTTGTTGTTTTTTTTTTTTTTTTTAACAGTGCAAAGTCTGTGTATTGTTTGTGTTGAGCCAGTGCTGGATGATAACGAGTGACTGTAGCTGGTGTCCGAGCTGGGGGAAGCCAGGCCAGACTGGGGTGAGGAGCTCTCCCCATTATTCAGCCCAGTTTGAGCCAGCAACTCCTGTTTTTCCTAAATGTCCTGCTCTTTTCTTCCTAATTATTTTGACGTCTAGGAAGATACGCTCTTTCCTGTGGAATTTCTAATGGAGCGGATATTTTTAAATCTAAAGATTTGATGTTTTGGGATTTTTTTAACCTGAGGACTTTTAGTTAGAAAATACCAATTAGGCTTGTGTTTGGGGGGGGGGGGGGGAAATAAATTACCACTAAAACAAGCGAATAACCTCTCCTCCTTCCAACTTGCTTTGTTTTGAAGAGGGTGAAGCGTGACAGGATCTTGACTCCGATCTCAAAATCGGGAAATGAAGGGTTCTCACAAAGCCTTCTTCCCTACCTAAATGTGCCTGGATTTTTCCCAGCCCATCCGAGCCCCGCTGTCGTGTCAGACGACAGCCTTTGTCTGGTTCCATCTCGGGTGAATTTTCAGCCTGTCCCCTGGGGAGGTGACACGGGTAAGGAAGTCCTAATCCTACCTCTAGCGTAGATTTCACTCCAGGCTTCCTTGAAAACGTGTCTGCGGCAGCCCAGGATGCGACTGGAGCGGATGGAGGGGAAAAAGGGATTAGGGGTTCTGCCTAATCCAGCTCAAAAGTCCCGACGGCACCCACCAGAAGTGATTCCCCAGCTGCTTCTGCAGTCTGTCCCCTGCTCGAAGCCGGGGTTTCTCCCTGGTGGCTGCTGTCGAGTTAGGGAGCTGGAGGTCTGACTTGATATCACTGAACAGCGCTGGGTTTTGGGAGCGTTTGGGGATTTTTTTTGTTTATTAATCAGCCGTGTTTCGTTTCGGAAACACGACCGAATCCCTGAAGGCTCCCCGTTTCCTTTGGGGAGGTTTGCAACTGTGCGTGCCCTGGCAGGTGGCTTCTGCCAGCAGGTTTTTCCTTTCACGTGTTTATGATTTTGAGCAGGTTGATAGTAGCTCCTATTTATAAAATCCTCTGCTCGTGAGGCTAAAGTGCTGGAGAATTTCAGGACCCGTTGCCTTTTTCTGTTTTCCCATATTTCTTCTCCTCCCCAGCCACCTCCTGTTGCCTCTCTCTGTGTCAAACCATCCCAGTCACTCCTGCCCGCCCCTGATTGTTCCCCAGAACAGCCCCGAGGAGAACAAGAGGTATCAAAGAGGTGATGGAGATGTTTTCCGAGTGACCGACCTGGGTCTCTCAGCCTTGCTTGTTGGAGCGAGGTTGGTGGTTTCCACTCCCTGCCTTGCTGGTACCCACAGAGAATTTTGGCTGCTTTGGTTTTTTTGGGAGGACACCCTGAGGGTGCCCTGACTTGGGCAGATTGGGTTGTGCTTGGAGATCTGTTGGGTAAGGAAACACAGGAGAGGGGGAAAAAAAACACCTTCCTTTTCTTTATATTTTTTTTTTTTTCAGAATACAGAGTCATATTTAGAGCTTACTCTTCCATCTTGTGTCAGATGGATGTGTCTTGGGTCCTTGTTGAAGCTTGAAAATACGGTACTCTCTTCTGAAAATATGCTGTTTGGTTCTGAAGGCAATGCGGATAAAGTGCAGTACCTGGAAATAAATTTTTGAGAGCTGAATTTCTTAACGTAAATGAATTCTTCTCTCTTGCTTGTTTGCTGCTGTTCCTGCTGGACTGGGAAGATGCTTTATTAATGCTAAATTAAAGTCAGACTAGACCGCTAGAGTTGCAGCGTGAGGAAGTGAGGAGACCCACTTTGATCCCAAATGGTCAACCAAGAAGCATCTGCTGGCGATGCCAAATGGGATTTATTTGTCAAGTCCTAGATAGAGGCCGGCGGGGCCTGGAACCAAATAAAAGGAGGAGGCACCCTACTATAAGCTTGGATTCAACATATTCACTCTTAATCTTCTTTTACCTACACAATATGAAGGTTATTAACCTGACTGCAGAAGGACCTACTGGGGAGTTAAGTGTCACGCGGAGGGGATTATTATGTTTTGAAAAGAATTTGTGCTGGCGACTGTAACATAATAAATGTATTAGGTGCCTCTTTAGATCTTCTCTAAGTGGCAAAGAAGCATTGATCACCCAGTGTGATGGGGGCTGGGGAGCTTGGGTTTTGATGTTTTAATACCAAGTCAAAAATGAGAGCTCAGAGCTGTTAATGAAAGGAGCGCATCCATTTATTATTATTATTATTATTATTCATTTTTCTGTCTTAAAGAGACCAAGAGGGAGTTGGTGCGGAGGGGTGAGAAATAAATCATTAGCATCTTCACATTTGCACTGCAGATTAATCTGGGGAAACGAGGCTGGTAGTTTTTAAGCCTCTTGCATATTTGCCCAGGTGAACTTTTTAACTTGATCCCTCCTTTTACTTTTTTTCTAACCAAAAAGCTTTCCACTTACGGATTTAAAAGGTCACAAGGTTAAGCAGAAATCAGAAGCTGATTTATTGTATAAGTACCCTTAGCAGGCATTTTGGCCAGTGCTGTATGAAAGTTATTTTAAAGTTACTCTATTTTTTTTCCTTCCACTGAGCCTCTGAAGAGATGTGATTTTTTTTTTTTTAATTTTTTTTTTTTTTTATGTCTGCCCCACTTGCCTCGTGCTCGCTTTGCTGAACCCCACAAGGTTCTCAGGGCAAAAATGATTTTTCTGATTGTTTCCCAAGTAAATGCCCAGCTCGGGCCGGAGGGGGTGTGGCGGTGACGATTCCGATGCAATTTTATGGTGACCTCGGTATTGCCTTTTTGTTTCTCCTGCTGGCCAGCACAGGAGAGGGAGATCTTATGGTTGTCCTAAGCGAATGATGGATCTGAGCAAGGCTGTGTCGTGCCAGGAAAAGGAAAATGATGGCCGTTGGGATACAACACGGAGCGAGGTCTCTGGCTGAGGGAGCGGTGTTAGGTGTTTGGAAATGCATCTTGTAGTGGAGACACAAACCAGAGGTGTTTATGAGCACTGGAGATCCCCTAGCACGTGTTGCAACAGCAAGTGCCGCAGCCAGCCTTTATCCCAGGTAATTAGCCAGTCTGCCGGCATTCCTCCCGCAGCCTCAATTAATTACGAGGCTCTCTTGAACTTCTGGTCAAAGCCGTTCCGTGGCGGTGTTATAGGATGTTAACCAGCTGCCACCTACTGCTTCCATCAATACTTTATAAAGACCCGACAAAGGGCTTGAAAGCGGGGTCTCTTGCTCCTGAGGGCAGGCTCTGCTCCCACTGATCCCTTCTTCCCCAAGCGCTGGGCGTAAGGAAGGAATAACACCATCCAAGCAAATGCCTTAGTACCCTAAAAGCAGCAGCTTTCCCCTTGAAGCATTTCATCCTCTATCAACTGGAGGAATCAATCACAGAATCATATGGGGTTGGAAGGGACCTCTGGAGATCATCAAGTCCAACCCCCACACCGGAGTGGGTCTACCTAGAGCAGGTTGCACAGGATCTTGTCCAGGCGGTTTTTGAATGTCTCCAGAGAAGGAGACTCCACCACCTTCCTGGGCAGCCTCTGCCAGGGCTCTGCCACCCTCACAGGAAAGAAGTTCCTCCTCATATTTAGGTGGAACTTCTTATACTCAAGTTTGTGTCCATCCAAGAAGAACCCATCCACTTTGGAAGACGTCTAGGCAGGTTCGGTGGGAAGAGCTGTGCCGAAATCCATCTCGTGGTGGCAGGTTTCTTGGGCAAAGTTGACAGGGAAAGTGGGTTGTCTCTTTTATTGGGCCCTGTTGATATTGCCGGGGGAGGGTAACCTTTTAAACATGCAAATGTGGTTTCTCATGTCTGAAATAGAAGCATCAGCCTTCAAAACTAAATAAATACATGTTGAGAACACTCTCCCTGAGTTTAGCAAAGTTATGTTAATCGCTTAGACCATCTGTTGGAGAAAATGTGGTTGTGAAGCTGGGGTAGGTTAGGGGTGTGTTAGCAAGAGAAGAGGTAATAAAGTTGTTTGTCTTTTTAGGGCAGAGTCAAGTGACCATTGCAAAACTCTTCAGGAACCAAGTTTTAATTGCTTTTTTTTTTTTTCCTGGTGATGTTACAGTTCCTTTTTAAAAGTGCGTAAGATTTTTTTTCATCCTTTTTCTAAAGATACGTTTTCTCTGGGACCCAAAAATCATGATGTGTTGGCTCGGTGTCCTCATGGCAGCAAAGTCCCTCAGTATATCAGGAGGACAAGGCTGGGAGCTTCCTTGCCTTCCCTGACCTGGGGATACGAGACAGTTACACCATGACTTTATCCTGAGAGGAAGCAAGGCGAGAAATACAAAGAAAAGAGTTAAAGTCAGTCACCCCAAGAAGTGTGGCCAGTTCCTGACAGCCAGCTGGCTGAGCTTTTCAGCCTGACAGCATCTCCCCTCCTTAAACACATGGGGAAATGTTGAAAAATGGCTTGGATGTCGTTACGACACTGAGATTTCTTCAGGAGGAGCTGCCTGTTTGTTTAAATAAAAGCCCAAAGGAGGTTGCTCGTTGTCCTGGGATTGCCTTTGACCGGCAACCCAAACAGGAGAAGAAGGCATCCAGGGAAGGGGCATCACAGGAGTGTGGCTGAGTGCTGGCAGAAACGTGATTAATCTTAACTAGACAACCATGCCGGAGCCTCTTCCAAATTGTTGGGGCTCCACACTTAACACATGGTGTGTTTGCGACCACTCTCCCGTCCTTTTCAATTACCTTCTCTCTCTCTCCTTCCCTCCATCCTAAAGACATTAGTCTTGTTTGAATGCTTCGTTATACCTCACTGATGCGCTGATGCAAGCTGTAATCTGCCCTCCTTACAGCATTTGCTGCCGGTGAATCTCGTGCAGGCCAGGAAAGCTAAAATATGCGAGGAAAAAGCAGTATTTAGCAAAAAAGTCTGCTTAGGGTCATCTTGCTGCTTTTTAGAGATACCAGGTTCTTCATCCGGTCTTGTACCTGACCTGAAGAAAACAGTACAAGTGTTTGAGACCTCTTGTAAACGGTACAGGAATTGGAATAAGTCTCGTGGGTGTTAACATTTCCTCAAATGTGTGATTTAGGGAAGGCTTTGGAGACAAGATGTTGTCCTGCTGAGGTGCAACAGGCAGGGAGCTGGTGGTAGAACCCCAAATGAAGGAACCCGTGACCGAGTGAGGAGTGACAGACCCCTTAGGTTGTTTGGGAGGGAGGTTGTGTCTTCTGCTGCCTGGTTGTTTGGTCAATGTGATCACTGCCTCCCGGACCATCTGCTGGAGCACTCTATTCCCTTCCTCTTGACCTGAAATTAAAGGCATCTGTGTGAAACAAAGGATGCCACTTACTGTCCTCCATTGTTATGCCAGTAGAAGAACTGATAAAGCAAACTCAAAAGTCGAGGAGAGAAGTAGAACCATGAGGTTGTTCTTCAGTGTTGCAAAATCTCTGCAGTGATATCGGCTCCTGACATTTTATTACCGAGGTCCAGGAAACCTAATGCTTTTACAGGGTCTGTGGCTCTGGGAATTCTCTCCTTCAGCACAAGGCCCTTCTAAAAATGCGTTTCCTGTTGCTCCTGGAGTAGATCTCGTCAGAGCTGAGCAGGGCCAGCTTCCCTTCTGTCCCGTAACCTGCTGTTTTCCCTCGTGAACTGGAAGGCTGGTGAAGTTTCCACCAGGAACTGCTGCTGTGAACCTGGGGGACTGAGGCTTCTTGGCGGCTGCTCGCTACCTCTCCAGGCAGTACCACGGTAAACCCAACAAATAATTTATCGGTCTAGAAAGGTCACCAATCTTCTTTTTCCAGCTGTCATGTCCAGCTTGGGATCCCTATCCTGCAGCTCTTGGAAAGCTCTCAGGGATTCTTGCAGAATCCAGCTCTAGGTAGGTTTGTATTTTATTACTTTTTTTTTTTTTTTTTTCAGTTGGAAAATAGTAGTGAATCAGGTGCTTTAAGTTTTTAAAAGATTAAAGGGGGTTGTGCTGCATTGAATTGAAGGTGTCAATTCTCTTCTGCAAATCAAGAGAGTGAAATCATTATCTGGTGTGACCGTCTGGGAGAATGAGGCTGAATAATGACATTGGTACATTCAAGCACGGATTCATTGACGTCAGATTTTGCTCAAACTGGGTGAGAGCAAATCAGACTACGTAGTCATCAAGTTTCATCATCTTGCCTCCATCACTCAGTAATGGCTTTTTCCTTGGGGATCAGCAGATCTATAACTAAAAATATTATCTCAGTACACCCGATCAGTTACAGAATACAATAAAGAAAATGCCTTTTCAACCCCTGGTATAATTACTTACGTCTCTTCGTGATGAATCATAAATGTTCTTCTGATAGCTACATGAATAATTTGTAGCCATTTTAAAATATAATTTTCTGTGTAAGTTCTTCTAGTGACAAATTGTCTACAAATAGCTTATTGACTTCTCAATTGCGCGAGTTATTTGAAATTATTCATAGATTGTTTCTTGGTTTGCTGCTTGTTTACAAGCAATTCCTTTTTAGTATTCAGCGGTTGGTATTCAAGTGCTCAGCTTCCAGCTGCACAATTCAGTTTGTATTTTGACATGTAGGTCACCCAATAGTGTTTCTGCTCCTTGACTAAATGCGTATAATTCGTAGGATCTAGCTTCCTGCACGAATATTTGCATTGAATTACCAAATTCTTATTCTGCAGCCATTCTGTAACATTTGTTTAAAAAGAACTGTTTCAGTTTCTGCTGGTAATCTTATTTACAAGAGTATTTATGGAAATACTAATACACAGTGGACATTACCATAAATGAACAAATTTGCTGTAAAGCTTCAGCTATGCACTCAGCTGCAGTTTTATTACTTTAACTGTGTTTGCCCACCTTCTTTCTCTGATATTAAAATATTGATCTTTATAATACCTATTTTTCCCCCCTGTGTGATGAAATTAAGCAATTATTTGAAAGAGCCACATACGTATTCTTAACAGTTATAAGCATTTCCTGTGGAAACTGCATTCGGTGACCTCCATCCTCAGTGCTGGCTGTCCCCTGCCTTATGTGTGTCGTGTCCTTCCATCTGATTTTAAAGTATTTTTCCTGTTAGATCCTGTTAACATCCTGTTAGATGTTCCTAGAACCCCACAGTTCTGTTTAAAACCACGGTACCGTGAATCAATAGATAAATAATATCCGATGCTCTAACTGGACAAGCCAAAGCCATTAAATGAGCGGTAACTGGCCACGCTTCCAAGTCCCAATCTTTGTTATGACCCTTTCTCCTTGCCCTTCCCAAATCCCCTCCCTGCTCCAGAGAGAGAAGATAAAAAGATCTCAAGGGTGGAGACACTTCAGTCCGTGGATTGCATTGCCAAGCAATGAAGAGAGCATGTCTGAAATTCTTCTGCACATTTCTAAAATAACAGCGAGAAGCATGCCCTCTTGCAGTTCGGAGATAAGAGAACTGAAGTGTCCAAAATCTAAAATTTCATTCCTGTTTTTTAGCACATGCACCACTTGGAAAACACTTCTATTTTTTTTTTTATTATTATTATTTTTCTTTTTTTCCTTCGTGTTCTCCAAATAACCACAGCTCAAGGCCTTGAGCCTGGCCCCTCTGGATTGGGTTAGCTGTGGTGTTTCCCTCCACCTCTCCCTGCTCCCCGGGGCTGGGGAGGGTGTTTATTAGGGAAGAATGTTTAATGTCTGCCTTCAAGAGCTACTCGTCTGGCTCGGATTTGCCGGCTGCAGCGCTCCGTGGGGAAGGGCCCTGTTGAGGGTTGTCTGGGGAGGGAGAGATGCTCTTGTGTCTTGCGGCTGGTGGCCGTGAGGGCTTTCTCGTCTCACTGGTGGGCAGTTCGTTTGGCGGAGGAGAGCTTGGCGAGGAGATGGTGCTGATTATTTTGTTTGGCCTCCGTCGTTGCCGGTTGACGCCTGACACAGAGCTACGAGGTGAAGGAGATCCCCCAAGTCACCTGGGTGTGAGCAGGACAATGTGGTGGCCGTTCAAAAGAGCTGCTGAGGAGGAAAAGCTCATGGTGAGGCAAAAACTTCCTTCACCAGCCTTGCTCCTGAGGCTAGGTCCAAGGGGGAAGGAGGCTTCTGGTTCTAGACGCTTCTGTAGTGTTTCTCTGACCACTTTCATCCGTGATGGTGCCTGGACCTGAGTTGTCCTTGCCTGCCTTTGGTTTAAATGCAACTACTTAATGTTGTGGGTAGGAGATAGGGTGGGCTGAAAGCTTTAGTAACATGTCTCTTTGAAGCTCTGGCAAACTCACTCTGAGCTGTAGGTAGGTGAGGGATATTCCTGCTACACGCACACCTGAGGGACAGGATGCCATCCAGAGGGACCTGGACAAGCTGGAGAAAGTGGGTCCGTGCAAACCTCATGAGGTTCAACAGGGTGCTCTGGTGAGACCCCACCTGGAGCTCTGTGTCCAGCTCTGGAGTCCTCAGCACAGGAAGGACATGGACCTGTTGGAGCGGGGCCAGAGGAGGCCACGGAGATGCTGCGAGGGCTGGAGCCCCTCTGCTGTGAGGACAGGCTGAGAGAGTTGGGGGGGTTCAGCCTGGAGAAGAGAACGCTCCGGGGAGATGTTATTGCAGCCCTTCAGTACTTAAACAGGGCTTGCAAGAAAGATGGGGATAAACTTTTTAGTAGGGCTTGTTGGAATAGAAGGGGTATTGATTTTAAACTAAAAGAGGGAAGATTTAGACTAGATATAAGGGAGCATTTTTTTTTACGATGAGGGTGGTGCAACACTGGCCCAGGTTGCCCAGAGAGGTGGTGGATGCCCCATCCCTGGGAACATTCAAGGACAGGTTGGATGGGGCTCTGAGCAATCTCATCTAGTTGAAGGGGTCCCTGCTCATTGCAGGGGGGTAGGACTAGATGGCCTTTAAAAGTCTCTTCCAACCCAAACTATTCCATGATTCTATGATCTCTCTTTCATTACTGTCTTGAGCATGACTTGGTTGTGCCTCGGAAGAGGTGTCTGATGCTTTGCTTGGACAGGCTGGAGCTGTGTAAGGGTTAAGAAACCTCTCAAAGGCTGAAACTAACCAGCACTGCATGATTGCACCATCAGTGCAAAAGAGCAAGGTTTCACAGCCTCCTAAGACTTCGTCCTTTCTCCCAGTTTCCGGGCTCACTTCCCATGTGCCAGAAAACATTTCTCAGCTGGTGGAAATCACTTACCCATGGTCCTGGCTTGAGCTGTCTGCAGACTGCTGTATCTTGCCAACTGGTAGCCAGACATTAGAGCCGACTTAAGTAATCGTGGGTTCTAAGAAGCAGCTTTCACCAGATGAGTCAAAGGGAACAAAGGTCTCCCCTTGGAGGAGCTCTCTTCAGCTTTTCACAGCTAGGAGCTGGTTTTTTTGAGGGCCTTTAAACACTTAACTCTGTCCAAAATGAAATACAGCCACCCAGAGCAGGTAAGGCGCTCTCAGCAGCTACGCCAGGACTGTGCTGGGAGCCTTTTCGTGGGCTCCTGTGCCCAGGAGCCCAAAACAAATCAGGCAGCAGAAGGGTTTTCGTGCAGTGGATGGTTTCCTTGCCATGGTTTCCTAATTGCAACCCCTGCCTAATTAGCTGGGATGCTGCCTCCTCTAAACTCCTGTGGGATGGCGCGAGTCAAAAGCTGAGCGTTTGTAAAAGCTCCCGCGGTGGGTTGTGTGGCCAACAGGCTGATTTTCAGTTCAATTCTCTTTCAGTTCAGTTCTCTTGGTCAAACTCTTTTACAGATGGTGTTGGTCTTTTCCTTATTCTCTGTCTCTCAATCCTACTGTTTCTAGCCTGGTGCGAAATGCTGAAGTGCGGTTGTGCCATTTACTGAAATGCTGGAAAAAAAATTAAAGCTGGGAAAAAAAAAAAAAAAAAGTGGGTGGGAAGGTCAGGTGAAAGGTAAAGCTATGTTTGTTTTCAAGACATACCTTTGCTGGCAGCTCTGTAATAGAAAATCAGAATACATGGTCTTGGTTGGAAGGAATAGCCCCTGCAATGGCAAAGAGTTATTTGTGGTCCCATTGTCAGGAGGAAACGTGAGAGACAGAAGCCCTCTCTATAGTTCAGGCTGATAAAAAATTGCATTTTGGCTTTCCCTGGTCTGTTACGTGACCAGGCTGCGGAAGGAATGCAGCCAGTAACACCAGCACGGGCAGTGTTTTGGAAACACACTTAAAACTGTGGGGTAAATGAACAAGGCAGAAATCCCACCATTTATTTCAATGACATCTAAAAGTTTTGGGAATGGGTCAGATTCTTTTTGTTGCTTTTTTTTTTTTTATTTTGCTTCAATTGAAGTGCTTTCAAAGGGCTGGGTTTTCAGAAACTTCTATGCGTTTCTTGCCTGAGGAGCCTTGGATACCCATCCCGAGACATTTGTATAGATGCATCCCCAAACCACTGACCACTTCTGAAAACCCTGTCCTTTGCAGTGGAGCTTCTCCCTGTCCATCTGTTTGGGATCTGGTTGTGCTGCTGCTGCTGCAGACGCGGAGTTTTGCTCTCAGTTTCAATGGAATTGTTGTTTCCCACGGCCGTCCCTCCTCCTCCTCTTGCTTTCACCAGGCTCCGAAGTTCTCCTTCACTAATTGCTTAACAGAGCCCTCCAGAAAGGGTGTTCTCTGACAATATGGTGCCTTCGCAACAGAAAACGTCGTCTCAGATTTTAATAACTGTATTAATAAAGTGAGGGAGCGATGTTCCTTTGCTGATGCGCTGTGAGAGTGAGCCAAAGAGCTTGCTTTCAGAGGACTGGCATCCCATTTCTCCAGTTCTGGGAGATCCTTTGGGGTCTGGGCTCATTCCACGTTGTTGCAGATCCCGTGGAGTATTTTGTTCCGCCCGTGCCCTGTACTAACACCCCCACTGAACTGAACTGCCTGACCAGCCCCATGCTTCCAACTTCCATTCTGCTCCCCTGCTTTAGTTTGAAGCCGTTGAACGAGAGGGCAGAAGAGAAAACCAGAGGGAAAAGCAGCTGAGGAAAAACATTGGCAAAAAAGGGGGACGTGCCATAGTAATGAAAACTGGTGTGAGTCCTCAAAAGCACCATCATGAGAAAAATACCAGCAAGAAATAGCCGCCTTCTCCCTAGTCTCAGTCCATTCTGATGGACTATAATTTTGCTGAGCGCCACGCGGTACAAAATCGATTTAAGGTGCTTGTACAACTGAGCCTCAGCTAAGGAAAAAAAAAAAAAAAATTACCTCGTCTCTGTAATTCTACAACGGGCTGGAGTTGCTAATGCATGTACTGGTAGTTGTGCTTCTTTTGGACCATTGAAAAGTTTTGACCATTTTTTACATTGCATTCCAGAAAAAAAAAGTCTGTTAGATTTGCTCTTTCCTGAAGCACCGGTGATCAGAAGGGTGGGTTTTTTTATGATTATTGGTTTTTTTAAATCTACAGGGAGTAGGAGGTAAAAAGAAAAACAGCTCTTAAAATATCACAATTTTCTATTTTTATTTTCTGAGAGGAGGAGAAAAGATTGCTCGTATCCCTTTGCCTGGGGCTAACTTGGAGTTCTTCCTTATCTTCTGCTGCTGTTTGTTTGGCTGGCTCTGTACGTTCTTCATCCCTTCCAGTCACTGGTTGTCTCTGATGAATGGGTGCCTTTCTGTTGTGCAGACAGGGTAGACCCTTTTGAGGCCTTTAAGGTTTATGTTTTTAATGGCATTTACGTTCTGCCATCTGATTCTTGGTGCTTGAAAATCTAGTATCTATTTCTGCAAGGCTCAGCTCTTCATCTACTGCAGTTTCCTCCCAGGAACACCTCTACTGCATGACAACAGTATAATTTCCAGCCAAGTCAGATAAAATGTACTTCCACATGTGGTTTGTATTTTTGGTGGCTGGCATGTTCCAATAAAGTCTTCTCGCTGGGATCTTCAGAGCTCCTCTGATTTGACTGACTTGGACAGGAGTTGTATTTGTGCTGTACTCTTCTATGGTAGCCTTTACCCAAAGGTTAAGTTCAGTAATTCGCAGAAATCAGATCTTTATGGTGGTTTATTTGCACCTATGGACAGCTGGAGCCACCTCAGATTCTATGAAGGCGGCAGTTAAGAAGAGCACAAGGTTGGACACTGAGTGACAGAGGTTGGGGTTGGCAAGGAGACCTTACCTGCTCAGTGGGGAAAATAAAGAAGGATATGAGGAGAGAGGGTGATTTCTTCCAGGTCTTGGAAAATCATCTTCCTTTTTTGAAAATGCTCTGAGGGCTGGAGCTCCTCTTCTATGAGGACAGGCTGAGAGAGCTGGGGTCGTTCAGCCTGGAGAGGAGAAGGCTCCGGGGAGACCTTATAACGGCCCTCCAGTACCTGAAGGGGCTACAGGAAAGATGGGGGGGGAGATGACTCTATCGGTTTTAAATTGAAAGAGAGGAGATTTAGATGAGATATTGGAAGAAATTCTTTGCTGTGAGGGTGGTGAGAGCCTGGCCCAGGTTGCCCAGAGAAGCTGTGGCTGCCCCGTCCCTGGAGGGGTTCAAGGCCAGGCTGGATGGGGCTTGGAGCAACCTGGTCTGGTGGGAGGTGTCCCTGCCCAGGGCAAGGGAGTTGGAACTGGATGATCTTTAAGGTCCCTTCCAACTCGAACCATTCTGTGATTCTCTTTGCACTTATCAGCCCATGACATCAGATTGCTCCCAAGATCCATTAGTCTGAAGGGTCAAAAACTTTGAGCCGTTCGCTAGATGTTTGGAACAGGCTGAAGGTACGAAGGCACACGGTATGTAATAGCTTTGTTACTGTGGGAGGATTTAGGCAGAGTTGCAGGCACTAGAATTTTGCAAGCTTTTCCTCTTCATTTCAAGAGGATAATGGAGCAGCATCGCATATCCTTTTCCATAACTGGCTGTGGCTTTCTCCTTGGCCTTTACCATTTGATTATTAGGTTTTGTGTGCTTTGTCCTCTGCTAAGTCCTTTAAAATTATTGTGCCTTTCAAGAAAAACAATCAGGTCTTAAGAGGCATTTTTTGTGGGGTTGGGGGGAATCTAGAGTTTGTTTACAGAAAGGGGATCTGAAGAAGATAAAGCAGAGATACCAGCTATGCAGAACTAATGATGCATTTCAAAAGAGAACCGAAGAGCCGTACAACTCCATGAAACGCACCGCTCTATATTAGCTTTCTCACTGAGAAGTCTTTTGAAGGACTAGAATTGCACGTACGTGTATTATAAAAAGAAAGAAGAAAGTTGAAAAACAGTTGGGTTAACTGTTGTTGTTTTTGCACTGCAGCTATTTCAGACCCAAGAGAAACTAAGGGAGTAGTGGTTCTTGTTCGAAGATGATGTTCAGTGGTTGGAAATTGCTATTAATAATGCAGATACTTCTGTTAGGCAACCTGCTTCTTTGGACTAGGTAATTTAATCCTATTGCTCAGGAATTGCCCGTTGTTGAGGTTTTTTCCAATAGGTTTGGGGCACGGAGGGCATTTGGATTAACGAGAGGCAGAGACAGTGGGAAAATACTCCGTTATCCTTAGCCTTTGGTAAGCCTGGGTAATTAGCGAAACCTGTGCAAGAAGTATCTTTCATTTCAGTGTAATTGCAAAATAACTGCCTCATCTGGTAGGGGTATCATACATGTTGATTGATGACACACAGGTAATGTATGAGACACCCGCTTCAGAATGAAAGGGGGGGAACTGGCCTCTCTGGAGCAATTTTTGGGTGCCAGCTGAGAATTCCTTGGGCTCCTTGACATCAAAATCCTTAGGCCTCCTCCCTTGGAAAATGAGAAGCACGCGAATAGGTTGTGGATTTTGATTTTGAGGATGAACTTTACAAGCTGTAAAAGAAATGGCTTTCAAGGAAAGATGTTTCCCTTTCTCGTGAAAGGGAAAACCAGTGATCTCCATACTGAAGGAACAGGCAATAGGCTCGAGACTGAGGATGTTCCATTCCCAGATCTGTCACTGGCTTTCTGTCTGGTCTTTACCACCAGCATCTCTCTGGATTTCTATTTCCCATCCATAACAAGGGAAATATTTCCTTTTTTTTTTTTCTTTCCTGTTTTTGTGTGTTTAGGCAGCAAGCTCTTTCAGCAGGGGGCTCTTTCATGCTGCGTGCAGTAAAAGGCTTGGTTCTGCAGGACCTCGTGGGACTCTTGCGATATGAATAGTAACAAAGAGGCAGGAAGATGTCCAAAGGTGTGTTTTTTGGAAAAGTGGCCAGTAGTTTACTTCTTTCTTTCTTTTTTGGGGGGGTGGGGGCAAATTCCTTTGCCTTAGAAGGCAGGGAAGCTAGTGCGTTCCTGAAATGTAGCTTTTAGTCGCTTGGCCCAGTTGAATGTGATGCTCAGTAGGCTCCATGGCTTCTTTGGGGTAGCAATCCCCTGTTGCAGTGGTTACCATGAATCGCTCCTTGCCATGCTTGGCCCCAAATCAGGTCATTTGCCCATTCCCAAGGGAATAGGAAATAATCTATGTTATTTTGATAGAACTGAGTAGTACTTGTCAGTGTTAAGGGTTAAGCAGCCAGTGTCGATGATGGGGAAGTTAGCAGGGTAAAGGAAGTGGACTTGGTCGGTGTCTGACCATGTGATTTGATGCGCACCTAGACACGTGTGAACCGCATGAAGTTCCACCAGGCCAAGTGCAAGGTCCTGCAGGCACAAAGGTGGGTTGGGTGGAGAATGGCTGGAGAGCAGCCCTGAGGAGGGCTTGGGGGTGTTGGTGGATGAGAAGCTCAACTTGAGCCGGCAACGTGGACTCACAGCCCAGAAAGCCCCCCCTGCATCCTGGGCTGCATCCCCAGCAGCGTGGCCAGCAGGGCCAGGGGGGGGAATCTGCCCCCTCTGCTCCGGGGAGACCCCACCTGGAGCTCTGTGTCCAGCTCTGGAGTCCTCAGCACAGGAAGGACATGGACCTGTTGGAACGGGGCCAGAGGAGGGTCACAAAAATGATCAGAGGCTGGAGAATCTCTCCTACGAGGACAGGCTGAGAGAGTTGGGGGGGTTCAGCCTGGAGAAGAGAAGGCTCCAGGGAGACCTTAGAGCCCCTTCCAGTCCTTCAAGGGGCTCCAGGAGAGATGGGGAGGGACTCTGGATCAGGGAGGGGAGCCATAGGATGAGGGGTGATGGTTTTAAACTGAAAGAGGGGAGATTTAGATGAGATATTAGGAAGAAATTCTTTGGTGTGAGGGTGGTGAGAGCCTGGCCCAGGTTGCCCAGAGAAGCTGTGGTTGCCCCATCCCTGGAGGGGTTCAAGGCCAGGCTGGATGGGGCTTGGAGCAACCTGGTCTGGTGGGAGGTGTCCCTGCCCATGGCCAGGGGGTTGGAACTGGATGGTCTTTAAGGTCCCTTCCAACACAAACCATTCTATGTGCTGGCTGTTCTCGTTCCCTCCAGCATGCTGAAAAACCTCTCTCTCACACACACACATACCTATATATCTAAACACAGGTTTCGGGGGTGCGTCAGATCAACCCGGGGCATTGGATGTTGTGACCTACAGTCCTCCCTGGGCATAATTTCTGTGGGAAGCAGTTACTCTGCTAGATAGGCACGCACCTTTGGTTTTCGGGCATGGCGACGATGCTGTTTTCAGCCGGGCAAAGTGTGGTTTGCCCGGAGTCTGGTCTGTAACTGGAGCTGCATCTGCTGCTCCTGGGAATGCCAAGCCTCACATCTGATCTGGAATGCCAATGAGCCCCTATAAAGCCGTTAATGTCTGTGTGAGGGTTTTTTTTTTTTTCAGTCCTCATTACCGACCTGATAGAAAGATAATTCCTCAGCTGCTGTTCCAACCTGTGGGATTTTACCCACTTAATTAATTTTCTTTCTTGTTTAAAGGAGATCTCTTTTTATGCGCGAGGACTCGCTTTTGAGGGCCTCTTCTCATGTCTATATCAAAGGCACACAAGGCCCCAGAAGTTGGGGGGTGAAGCCCCAGGGGGCAGAATGCCTGCGGAGGCCGGGCTTGGAAGCCATGCCTTGTGTCCCTTCCAACCCCTAACAATTCTGTGGGATTCTGTGGTTCTCTGCTGAGGGCGAGCTCCAGGAGGGGAGCCGAGCCCACACAGCGGAGGGGACCCCGCTACAAAGAGGGCTACGAAGGGCTACAAAGATGATGAGGGGCCTGAAGCATCTCCCTTATGAGGAGAGACTGAGGGACTTGGTTCTTTTTAGTCTGGAGAAGAGAAGGCTGAGGGGGGATCCGATCAACGCCTATAAATACTTCAAGGGTGGGTGTCAGGAGGATGGGGCCAGTCTTTTTTCAGTGGTGCCCAGGGACAGGACAAGAGGAAATGGGCACAAACTTGCACATAACAAGTTCCACCTAAACATGAGGAGGAACTTCTTTCCTGTGAGGGCGGCAGAGCCCTGGCAGAGGCTGCCCAGGGAGGTGGTGGAGTCTCCTTCTCTGGAGACATTCAAACCCCACCTGGACACGTTCCTGTGGGCCCTGCTCTGGGTGGCCCTGCTCTGGCAGGGGGTTGGACTGGATGGTCTCCAGAGGTCCCTTCCAACCCCATATCATTCTGTGATTCTGATTCCCTTCCCTGCTCCCCACCTTTTGCCACCCCTCAGCAGTAAAAGGGAATCTTGTGGTGGGACCGAAGGATAACAAACTGCCCGCTGAGAGTTAAAAATGCCGGCCTACGCCACCCTCCCCAGCCCTTTCGGTGTCTCAGCGAGCTGTCTGTGTAAATAAATACACATAGCAAACAATAAGCAGATGCCTTTTTAAACAGGCGCTATTTTGGGCTGAGATACGCCTTTCTGGTGCGGCTCATCGCGGCGTCTGTCGGGCTAATGCCAGCCCCACAGCCCCCCTTCCCTTGTGTTTAAGGCATGAGGATTTGTGTTGTGGCGAGTGTAAAATATAACGAGGAATTGGCTTGTTTTACATCCGTGTTGGTGTTACTTGCGAGGTATAAAATGTTAAATGGGAAGGCTGTTTTCCTCCCGGATGCGGAGCAAACACTTGTTCCTCACGCTTGATTAAGTGGCTTTATACGAGCGCGTGTGTGTGTGTGTGTGATTTGTTGAAGTGTACAAGGAGGAAAACAGAAGGCTTTCGCAAAGTACACCACTGTGGGGGCCCCCAAAGCAAACAAACATTGAAGTGGGAAGGAAGCTGTGACGAGGGTTGGATTTAAAATAAAAATTTAAAAAAAAAAAAGCGAGCTTAATTCCAGCAGAGTCTCTTGTACCCCTTAAATCAAAGCAAACTCTGGAGCCCCGAGGGTGTATCTTGGTGCAGTGGTTCTTCATCAGGAAGAGTGTGACCAGCAGGTGGAGGGAGGTTATCCTGCCCCTCTGCTCTGCCCTGGGGAGGCCCCATCTGGAGCACTGGGACCAGTTCTGGGCTCCCCAGTTCCAGAAGGACAGGGAACTGCTGGAGAGGGGACAGCAGAGGGTACAGAGATGATGAGGGGCCTGGAGCATCTCTCTGATGAGGAAAGGCTGAGGGACCTGGGTCTGCTTAGTCTGGAGGAGAGAAGGCTAAGGGGGGATCTGATCAACGCCTATAAATACTTCAAGGGTGGGTGTCGGGAGGATGGGGCCAGTCTTTTTTCAGTGGTGCCCAGGGACAGGACAAGAGGGAACGGGCACAAACTTGAACATAGGAAGTTCCATCTCAACATGAGGAGGAACTTCTTTGCTGTGAGGGTGGCAGAGCCCTGGCAGAGGCTGCCCAGGGAGGTGGTGGAGTCTCCTTCTCTGGAGACATTCAAACCCCACCTGGACACGTTCCTGTGGGACCTGCTCTGGGTGGCCCTGCTCTGGCAGGGGGTCGGACTAGATGATCTACGGAGGTCCCTTCCAACCCAATAGCATTCTGTGATCCTGTGGGAGGGGCACCTGTGAGCTGCTGGGCTGAGTCAGATCTTCTCTAACCCAGGGTCTGATCTTTGGAGCTGGCAGTGATGAGAGACAATATGAGACCAGGGCAGCAACCAGGAGAAATTCCACATTAAGCTTTTCTTTCTTTTTGTTTTCATGTTGAAAATGTGTTGAGCTCAGGTGACCCACAGTCTGCTGGCTCTCATGGTATCAGCTCCCTGATAGAAAGCTGCCGTCCCTCTCCACCAGCCTCGGAGAAGGTGCCTGGGTTTTATTGTCCTTACTCACGTTTCCCACCTGCTACTGCTTTTGATCTAGCCAGATATAAAGGAATCTCATGGGTTTTTTTAAAAAAATCAGACTATTTATGCAGGCCACAGGTCTTGAAGGCAGCTTTCTATTAGCGTTTTCTGAGCTCTGTTGAGAGAAAGGAGAATATTCCCCCTGGTCAAGACACTCTGAATTGGATTAGATATAAACAAAGTAGGGGAGGAGGGAGAGGCACAATCCTCCACCGGAGAGGAGGATTTAGATGACCTGAGATATCTTCTGTTTCTTAATGTTCCTTGAATAGAGGTGATTGAAATCTCTCATCTGAGCAAGTATGGCGCAGAAGGCAAAAATACAATATTAGTGACCCTAAATATATTAGAGCGCTCCGCTTCTGATCGCAGCGCTACCTCAGCTGGAATAGTAATGGGGAATGAATGGGTTTTGCCTGTATGGACAATACTGTTCTTCCATAATGGAAGGGGAAAATTGGTACTAAAAATGCTATGGAATCAAATTTTTGATGTGTCTCAGTACACATCGAAAGTGCCTTGTGGTTTCAGGGCACTTTAAAAACCTGAATAAATTAATATTAAATTTTTTTCTCCCTGTCTCCAAAAGCTGGCAGTTATTGTCCAATGCTCCATGTCTGAAGGGACTAGGACTAGGTTTCTGTTGAGTAGCAGCCACTTTGTCCTCTGCAGAAGTGTATGGACATAGGCATTTTCTACATGCGAGCACTCGCACCCCTCAAATACCTCCCCTTTAAAGCAACTGGGATGTGATGGGTGTATTTGAAGTTCCAGGTTGTGCAGGGAAGAGGCTTGTGAACAAACACCCACAGGAGGAGAAAGCTGAGCTGAAGGTGTGCAGGTCCACCAGAGACACGGGCAAGGAGGACATCTGCCTGGGTGCCTGTTTGGTGGTCCCCTGCTCTGCTCACTGGACCGTGCTGCTCCTCTAGGGCCCGTAAGATGAATGACCAGGGTGCAGATGGCTCCTCGGAGGTGTTTTGGGCTGGACACAGTGTGCAGTGCTCTGTGTCCCACCAAGCCTTCTCCCTTCTCCTGGGAGAGGTGAGAAATAGTGCTTCCGTGGAGGGGAACGGGGGGCTAATAGCCACCCACATGGCAGGAATTTCCTTCCACGCGCTATGGTGTGACATTAGCACTTCCCAGCTGGCTCCTTAGTGGCTTTTTAATCTACTGGATTGATAAGTAAATGCTGGTTTAGCTCAGTATGGCTGTCTTCTCCAGAGAGCGTGACAGAGAAGGTGAGCTTGAGATGTCCAGCTGCAGCCCCATCTCGGTGTCTTACTGCCAGGTGGAGCTGCTGTGGAAGGACCTTCTCTCCCGCCGTGTCACCTTGGTTCCTGGAGGAGTGCTGTGATCTAGGGGGGGGGGCACTGATGCTCCCCGGTGCTGCGTGTGGGCAGTTGGCCTTGGCTTTGGGATGCTGGAGGGGCTGGGCAGGGGTTTTGGCTTCAGAGGAGAGCAAAGCGGGAAGGTAGACTGGGAAGGAGAGAAGTAATGCTGTGAAATGGATTTGTGTGGCGCCAGCTTCATATCTGAATCGGAGCTGTCAGGCAGAACGAGATCCAGACTCGGTGCTGTTCTCCAGAGAGAAGCCGTTACAGAGCAATTGCTCCACCTCTCCGCCCCGGGTCTGGCTGACTCCTGCTGACAAGATCTGGCATGATCTCTCCTCTTCTCCCACCCGTCTTTCCTGCCTTTCTCCAGGCTCTCATTTACCTTCTTTCGCTTGCTTATTGCTTTCCCCATTCCCCCCCCCCCCCGCCCCGAACCCATCTCCTCCTGGCTTTCTGATAGTATCTTCATCCCACCCTTACCTGTCTCTGGGCTCCATCACCTTGTCCTTTGTCATCCTCAGTCTTTTCTGGCTCCTTCCATTCGGCGCACAGTTGTGCTCTAACATCTCTCCAGTAAGTGAAAGATGCGTGTGCGTGTTTGCTACACGCACTACATGTATGCACGTCTGAACATTTAACTGCTCTTGTTTTTTCACCCACTACTCCGTCCTCTGTTCTAGGACTTGCCTTTGGGGGACTCACAGCATCTTCTCCTGGTGTTCCCGTCCTCCCCCATTTTCCCGGAGGCTCACAGGGGAGCAGGAGGAGAGGATGCAGAGCAACTCTGTTGCTCCTCTCTTATTCTTCTGGAAATAGTCCTGTTCCTCCTCCTGCTTCCTGGTTAAAACCCTTTTCTGGACCGGAAAGTAAGGAGGAAATCTTGCCTTCAGTCCACACCTTGCCAGAGACTTTGAGGTCTCTGCCAGATGCTTCTCCCTCACCTTCTTCAGGTGTGCAAGAAAGGGAATCTTACCTAAATGGGAAGAATCAAAATCTTTAATTTTAAATCTTTACCTGAGTGGGAAGAAGTGAGTAGAACAAGGTCACGGAGTACGGAGGTGTGTGTCTCACGTATTTCTCGCTGCTGTTTGTGGCAGGTTGTCCAGCCTGGATCCCGGCGCTGGGGACCCGAAGCAAGGACCCTGACTTGATGCACGCCGAGTACGAGCTGACTTCTTGAGGGGAAGGAGGATTACTCCGAAGGCCTGTCCCCTCAAAGCAGGACGCAGGTAAGGGCAACAGCCCTCCTGATGCTGAGGTTCTGCTGCTGCTGGGCTCTGGCCTCGCCGCGGAGGACACTCAGCAGAGGGGGGTTTTTTTGCCATTCCTTTGGCTCAAGAGGGGCTTGGTCACCTCTGCCTGCCGTATCTCAGGGGGTGAGTCCTTACATCGTGTTCACAGCGTGGGGAATGGTTTTTCAGCAAAAATGTACTTTCAGAGGATCAAGACTGCTCGTGTAGTTGAGATAAATGTAGGCTGGAAGCGTGGGAGGAATATGCTGAAAAAAGAAAAAATGTCACATATAAGGTATTAATAGAGCAACACTTTGACTTCTTGTTCTAAAATAATTTTATATTGGAAGCTACTTTTATTGAAACAGGTTTTTAAGGAAAGGAAGAAAGAAGGGGGGAGAGGGGGAGGGCGGAAGGGTTAAGTAAGAAATTAATGAAATCATTTAATTTTCAACTGGACAAGATATTTCAGGTCATCCGAAAGTAAACCCAAAACCAAACAGACAGACAAGCCCTGCAGTTCTAATCGCAGTGACTCATGGAAACCAGATCTAGAAGAGATGAGGCCCTTTAGTCCAAACCTTTAATCCCCTACTCGTGTGTAACATCATTCCCAGCAGCGTCTACCAGTCCTGCTTTAAACGCTGGGATTTTCCCCTTGTCCCCCTTGGGATACTATTCCACAGTCTAATAGAATTAATCTGCTTTACTTCTCTTGCCGTCCCTGACCGCTGCAGATGTAATTAGTAGTAGGCGGTGGCAGGATTCTGTTTTCCAGGCTGTATTATGAAGGCTTAGGGCTGTGTTGTGTTAAAGCAGACATGGGTTGCAGGCAGGTAGGCTTATCTGTCGGTACTCATTACAGCCCTATAAATGTCTCTGAACGGGAGTTCTCAGACTCCGCAGGAGCTTTTCTCTACAGCAGTAATTCGGGATCTGATAAGGCACAGACTAATGTATTTGAATGCCTGTGAGAAAGATAGTGTGATGGGAAACTGAAGTGAAGTGCAAAGTCATACGCTGCTTGTGCGAGAGGCTCTCCCAGGCAATTCACTTCTCTGTTTCTGGAGCGTTCTCTGACCTCGTTTTTGACTTCTCTCTCGGACGAGTTGGTAGGGATTGTATGAAAAATGGCTTTCTGCTGTGTGTGGTCCTGCTGCAAGAACTACTGCCCCTTTCCATCTGTGCATTTCAGGCCTGTCTTGAGCTTCTGCTGATGTTATGAAGCCTGTCTTCTACTGTGAGGACAGGCTGAGAGAGTTGGGGGGGTTCAGCCTGGAGAAGAGAAGGCTCCGGGGAGACCTTAGAGCCCCTTCCAGTCCCTAAAGGGGCTCCAGGAGAGATGGGGAGGGACTCTGGATCAGGGAGGGGAGCCATAGGATGAGGGGTGATGGTTTTAAACTGAAAGAGGGGAGATTTAGATGAGATATTAGGAAGAAATTCATTGATATGAGGGTGGTGAGACACTTGCCCAGGTTGCCTAGAGAAGCTGTGGCTGCCCCATCCCTGGAGGGGTTCAAGGCCAGGCTGGATGGGGCTTGGAGCAACCTGGTCTGGTGGGAGGTGTCCCTGCCCAGAGCAGAGAGGTTGGAACTGGATGATTTTTAAGGTCCTTTCCAACCCAAACCATTCTATGTTTCTATGTTTACTGAAAGGCTGCGGTCAAATAACCAGATGAATATAAAGTCAAATAAATTGGAGCTGCAAAATCACAGCTACTCTTATCTCGACACAAGGTAGAGCTTCCTTCTGTGACTCTTCACCCATTTTGCTCCTCAAAGTTGGAAAAGTTTTAGTGGTGAGAACTGTTACTCAGTTTCTAAAGCAGATGGATGGGGTTCCGACCTGTTTACACCTGGAGACTACAGCGACAGTTGATCTGTGCAAACTCTTTGTGCCGTCACTTGGATTCGTCCGCTTCCTAAGTGAATTAAAAAGCTCATCCTAATACAGAAAGCGACGTAATTGCTGCTGGATGTTCGAATGAGGCTGCAACATTAAGTGGGGCCAGGGGTCCCAAAAAGCTGTGTCTCCTGGCACCAAGGGAAAAGGTTACAGTCCTGTTCCTCCTCCCTCCCAATAAATCCCTGGCTCTAAGGTGCCATAGCTTTTCTAGAGTATTTCCTCACGTAAAAAGCCAAAATATAAACATAGCCAGTGTTCCAGCGTTTCTTTATCAAGATAAGTTAATTAAGCCTATTAAAATATGACCAGATTGCCTGTCTTTGTCACTTCAGAATTTCTTAAACGCTAAAGATTGAGTTGCAGAGCTGGGATGTGTTCAGTGAGTCCGGGGCTGATTCGCCCATTGTTTTTAATCAGTGGAAATTCTTTTCCAGCTTGGTGCTTGGCTGCTTCGTGGGGTTTCGTAGGGCACTTTGAAGGCTGGGGAGGTGGGGACCGAAGCAAGGTGTAATGATCCGTAGCGCTTCAGATCATCTGCAGCTTATGTTCCCTGTCCCTGCTTTTGCCAGTCAAGCTTTCATTCCAGTGACAGTGTCAGTAAACCCAAGGCACGGAAAGGTACCGTTTCTCCTCTGCTCTTCCTTTTTGCTTTCCCTCAAAGTTTATCTTGCTACTCGCTTTTTAAAAGCTCTGCATTAGCTGGGGGTGGGGAGCGGGGGGGAGGGAAAGCTGTGAAGTAAAAGCCATGCTTTAAATACAGATGCTGGTGATAGTCCTTTCAAAAGCTGCATTTCTCAAGCTGGGAGCTATTGACCCCTTTCAGTGCAGTCACAAAGAAATCCAAGAGGAAATGGAGGGTGAGGGCCAGCAGGGAATATATATATATAATTTTTTTCCCCCCAAGTCATCTTCTTACTCCCCTCTCCTGCCAGGCTGGCTATTGTTTGAGACTCCACATGGGATACCAGTTGCCGTATAAGGAAAATGGCATCATGCTACATTCTTTCTAAAAATTGATTTTTTACAGTTGCCTTTTTATTTTCTTTTTTTTTTTTTTTTTTCTTTCTTTCTTGCTGAAAGTTCTTGTGCTTTGGTGGAAGCTCTGGGCAAAAGGAAAGTGGGTAGGCTAGGGTATGCACGTATCCATTCTTGGTCCCCAGAAAAGGTTTTGCTTTGGCTCTGTCATCACAGGTCAGGCAATTAGACAAAACACCAAGAGTAAATGAGGTTCAGCTCCTATGGCAGGAGCAGAGGATGTTGCTGTGCGTTTTCCAGCATCTTGATCAGTAATAATCCTCCTTGTCTCTTGTTTTTTCTCGCTGAAGAGGGTGCTCAGGCGGTGGGACACAGGCATAGAGTGCTCCTCCGTGTCCACAATCTACCATTTATTCAGTGCATGTTTCCAGCCCTGATGCAGTCACATCTGGACTCTGCAGGGGGGTCCTGCCTTTTGCTCCCTACCAAACTGTCCCTATTTCAGTTCCTTGAAAGTTTCAGAGGTGAAGGAAAATCTTTTTCCACCAGAATTTTACGATTTGTGATGGAGGGCTGGGACAAAAAGGGTGCTGCTGAACCGGGGCTTCCGTTCCTCCCCGTCACCTGAAAACGTGGTTTATGGAAGTGACGTTAATCCTTGTGGCAGTGTGTTAGATGAGGACAGGGGGTGGCAAAGACCTGACCCTCCTGCTCCCAGATTGTGTTTTGCTGGTTCCTACTGGTGTGCTGAGTGAGTGGTGAGCACCGCTTTGGGCCACCAGCTTCCTTTGTGCTGCTGGATGACCAGGTCCATTGCTGGGGACCACCACAGTCCAACTGTCCCCAAAGGCAGCCAAAACCCTTGAGCCTGGGGGATGCAAGGCCCACATCACGCCCCAGCTCAGGAAAAAGGACTGAAGACACCCCCGAGGTTTGGGGTTTGGTTTTTTTTTTTTGTTTCCTGGTGCAACCATCACTTGGTGATGAACTTATTTTGGAAATAAGTCTGAACTCCAAACAAATGAGCTGCCAAGGGAAGGGGTTGAGGCACCATCCCTGGAGGTATTTAAAAGCTGGATTGACATATAGTGCTTAGAGGCATGGGTTAGTGATGGTTTTTATCAGAGTTGGGTTGATGGTTGGACTAGATAATCTCCAAGGTCTCTTCCAACCTAGACAGTTCTGTGATTCTATGAAACCCCCTTAGCAGCTTGTGCGAAGGAACAGCTGGAGCAACGTGAGCATAAATAAGGCTGAATCCCTCGCCTCTGGAAAGCAGCAGCAGAGCCTGGAGTGGGAAAAGCTTGGGTCTGGGAGCTGGGAACGCAGCCAGCTCTGGGAGAGGGAGTTGTGCCCTCCTCCTCTCGTTATCCATCGGTAACCGGGATCCGGGCTTTAGCGGTGCTCCCTGTGGATGCCATCCCTTCTGACTCCCTGGGACTCCTCCTCTTGATTCTCCCCTCTAAAAATCTGTTCGGCAGCTGATAATGTCGCAGACTTCTTAAAAATAAAAGCAGGCAAAGAACTGCTCCTTCTTAGAGAGAGCAGCAACAAATCTTGGGGTTCGTTTACCACAATCGTGTCATAATAGTCAGTCTGTGTTGTGCTGAGGTCCGATTACAGACGTGGAAAAAAGGCAAATACTTTCTATATTAACTCTTTTTTTTTCGCAGGAAGTTAATTGTTTGATATTATTATCTGTGTATGCATTGACAATATACACTTTTTTTTTTTTCTTTTTAAAGTGTTGGAACAATTGGACAAATTTTAAAGAAATTGCAATTTTGTGAAAATAGACTACAGACTTTTCAGGCGTTCAGAGCTTTTTATAAAAGCCTGGAAACAGAGACCGCATTGACCAAAGGAAGCAGACACCATAGTGAGAAAGTTCTAATTTTCTTTAATTCTTCTCTAGACTGTGAGTTAAATTGTCTGGAGAAGCTGTGCTGCTCTCACACCTCTGCAAAGTGAATCTCCAAGAGAGTCTTCTCATATGATAAATTGTGCTTTTACTAGAGATGCAGTTCACAGAATCAAAGAATGATTTGGGGTTGGAAGTGACCTCTGGAGACCATCCAGTCCAACCCCCTGCCAGAGCAGGGCCACCCAGAGCAGGTCCCACAGGAACGTGTCCAGGTGGGGTTTGAATGTCTCCAGAGAAGGAGACTCCACCACCTCCCTGGGCAGCCTCTGCCAGGGCTCTGCCACCCTCACAGGAAAGAAGTTCCTCCTCATGTTTAGGTGGAACTTGTTATGTGCAAGTTTGTGCCCATTTCCTCTTGTCCTGTCCCTGGGCACCACTGAAAAAAGACTGGTCCTATCCTCCTGACACCCACCCTTGAAGTATTTACAGGTGTTGATCAGATCCCCCCTCAGCCTTCTCTTCTCCAGACTAAACAGAGCCAAGTCTCTCAGCCTTTTCTCATCAGAGAGATGCTCCAGGCCCCTCATCATCTCTGTACCCTCTGCTGTCCCCTCTCCAGCAGTTCCCTGTCCTTCTGGAACTGGGCAGCCCAGAACTGGTCCCAGTGCTCCAGATGTGGCCTCCCCAGGGCAGAGCAGAGGGGCAGGATGACCTCCCTCCACCTGCTGGTCACACTCTTCCTGATGCCCCCCAGGATGCCATTGGCCTTCTTGGCCAGAAGAGCACATTTGTCAGCTCATGGTCATCCTGTTGTCCCCCAGGACTCCCAGGTCTTTTTCCTCAGAGCTGCAGGTCAGGTCCCACCCTGTCCTGGTGCAGGGGGTTATTCCTCCCCAGGTGCAGCATCTTGGGTTCTCACTAGCGTGGCAGCAGAACGTCCTCATGTAGCATTTTCTTCACAGAAGGTAATTATGGTGCCTCCCAGATGCTGTCCCCTGTGGTGTTAGGAGGAGATATCACTCACAGCGAGCGGTGCGGGACGGTGCAACACCCCACGTGCTCCTTTCTCAAAGAACCGGTGAAGCAGTTGATGGCTTTTGACATGTACATGGCTGTCGTTGGAACAGCCATGAACACTCCTCACTCAACAGCTCTTGCTCCAAGTGCTCTGCAAACTCCCAGACCTCGTGTTTTGGTTCCAGTCTGCTCCCATTTATAACTGCCCTGATAACTGTCACAGAATCACAGAATGGTTCGGGTTGGAAGGGATCATCCAGTTCCAACCCTTCTGCTCTGGGCAGGGACACCTCCCACCAGCCCAGGTTGCTCCAAGCCCCATCCAACCTGGCCTTGAACCCCTCCAGGGGTGAGGCAACGTTGTCATGGCCAACAATGTTTGTTGTATTCACCCCTATAGGTGAAAAGGGAGCGAAAAGGGTGAGTGTTGGGTCAGCGATGTGTCCGGAGGGCAGGTGGAGTGGGTTGCCAGCCAGGTTTCAAGCATGTCCAGCAGCCACCTGCGAGCTTCTAGGGCTGAGGAGCCACCCCTCAGGCTCTCGGCCGGGGTCGCAGGAGGTTCCAGCTCTTCATTTCTGCTGCGGAAGGTGCGGTGAGGCCATCCATCAGGCTGTAAGTGGCTGCTGACAGCGTGGCATGTGTCTCCTGCTCCCATCTGTTGGGGTCTAGAGGTGACACCGAACAGCCAGAGGGGGCTCAAATGTTGTGACCGCTGACTCTGCCAGGGGTGGGTTGGCACCTCCCCAGAGGTATTGCCCCAGAGACTTGGAGCTGGTGCTTCTGATGTTAACCGTGGCTCACGGAGGGACTGGTTTTGGCTGTGGGTGTTCTCCTGTGGCGTCGGAAGCTTGTGTGACATGGAAATGAGGATGAGGGAGGAGAAAATAAGTTGCCATTAGAAATAAATCTCTATCAGTTCCCATCAATTAGTTCTAATGCTACAGCGATTATTTAAAGCCTTTTTTTGCTTTTTTTTTTTTGCCTGACTATGTCCTGGGTAAAGTGCTTTGTCAAGGGCAGATGGGCTTTGCCCGATGTGACAGGGCAGGAGAGCGAAGCTGCCTTTCGTCGCCGTGCCGAGCCGCAGCGAAGGCTTTGCATCCCTTAATTTTGAGCCCCACAGAAGTGCATTCGCTGTGGATCTGTGGGTTTTGAAAAAGATACGGAGTGAAGCCGGGGGGCTTAGTTTATAAGAGCTGCTGGAGGGATTTCTCAGGGAGGAGATGTGTAAGAGGGGCGTACGTGCGCGTGTTTGAAGCTTTTTTCAGAGAAGAGCTGGGATCAGTGAAAGGTGATAACTATTGAAATCAGTAATAAAGATAGTATTACCCTGTAAGTAGTGAAGTGGGTTTGGGGGAGTTTTGCATTCAATTACTCGCTCTGCTTCTATCCTACGTTCCGACAGTGGGGAGGTTCCTGTCTGCCTTTCTTCCCCGCCTGCGTGAGGACGATAATAACGGCTGGGAAGTTTTCCCTTGTAGAAAAAGCTGACAGAAGTATTTTCTGTAGAAACTGGCTTCGTGAAACTTTGCCTTCCTTTTCAGAGAAACCTGAAGATTAACAAATTTTTTTTCATTCTGGAGGGTTTAGCTTTAATTTTTTTTTTTTCCTGTCGTTCCTTCTTTCTGTGAGAAAGCGAGAGCAGGGAGGGGAACTAAAAAAGGAAGGAGGTAATCCAGAAATTCCCTCTCCTCACATGAAAAACTGCCCATCAAAAAACATCTGTGCCACTGGCATTAAGAAAAAAAAAAAACAAATTGAAAATCAGTTGATTTTAAAACTTGCAGAATATGAAAAAGGTTATTATTACTCTCAAATGCCCTGACCTGGTTTAAAGCTGAGGTTTCTTCCTTGTGTCTTATTTAGCGCAAAATCTTGAGAGCTCTTTTTGCGAGAGGAGCCTGCACGCAGGTCAGCTGCTGGACGGGCTTGTGCCCCGTGAAGATAATGACAACCTGATGGCTGATTTCTCCTTTGTGAAGTCAGTCCCTCGTTCCTCGGTTGGCTTCTGATGGATGGGAGCTGCATCCTCGGCAGAAGTGGCAGATGAGAAACTGGGGGGGCTGAGCAGCCTCGGAAGGGCTTGTGCTGGAGGTTCAGAGCTGCCCTCCTCCGTGGACATGCAGGTGTTTTGGGGCCAGATGACATGGGGGGGACACAGATGGGGGAGGATGCAGTGGCAGTGCTCTGCCTGCGTTTGAGCTTCAGTGCCCAGCGTAGGGAGGTCTGGAGATGAACAGGGGGGCTGTCTGCAGCTCTTATGTGTCCGAAAAAGTGGAGCAGAGCACAGGTATGAGTGGACCAACCCCCCCAGCAGCATGTGCAGAAAAAAAAATAAATTCTAAAGAAGTACTTTTAAGCAACGTAAACCTCCTTTTTTTAATCATTTGTGGGAGGTTTATTTTCAAAACCCCCGCAACGCTCACCCAGGGGCTAATTTTCAGATGGGCTGTAGCACTGGCTTGAAATTTTAAAGCTTTACCAGCCCCTGGGCACAGGAGGAAGATTTTCCTGGGAACCGGCTGTCTGTGCCTGCCATCTCAAACTGTTTCTGGCTCTTTTCCCCGGTGTCTGTTGATGACAGGATATTAGGGTTTATGGCTACCTGCCCTGCTGGTTTCCCCATGTTCTGCAGTGGAGGGGGCGGTTGTCAGGCTTAAGCATTCCTGCCTACTGCCCAGGCAGCCCGTGATGGTGACAGACAGACAGACACACAGTGTAATACAGACAACATGCATTTTGAGGCAGAATTTGTCACTGGCTCCTCAAACTGACCTTTGAGGCTGCCAAGTACATCCAGGAGTACATTTCAAGGAGGCCAAAAATAATATCTTCAATTTTAATTTATTTCTCCCGCAAGCGTTCAGTCAACAAGAAGAAAATGAATTAGTTTCTCTTTTTTTTCTTCCCCCCGCCGCCCATGCTTGAGTGTTCCTCTCTCGGAACGGAGCCCTCAGTTTATCGCGAATTATTGGCCTGTTCGTTGAGTTGGCTTAAGTGTATTGGATCATGTTACTGGAAAGTGGGATCACTTGCCAGAACCGCCTTTGCTTTTCCATTTCCCTTTCCACCTCCCAGTTTTGTGTGTTATCTGGTAGCAGCACTGAAAGGCCAAACTCTCACTGAACTGATTGGAACCAGGAGTTGGCATTCTGCGACCCCGTCGCCTTCTGCCAAAAGCCAGTGTTCAAAATAAAGGCTGTACGTTTGGACTACTTACATGAACGCAATTTATGGGCATTTAAATTACCTGAAGATCACTACAGCAAAGCTCTGATTCTCCGAGTGACTTAGCATGACCACACGGTGGATAAGGTTGAGTACATTCAACAAGTCTTCATCTCAGGAAAAGGGGAGAGATGATAGTGGCTTTTCAAAAGGAGTAATGAAATGAGGGTTTGGGGGTTTTAGTTTTTTTTTTTTTTTTTCTTTTTTTTTTTTAAGAGGTAGTTGGAGGTGACTCATTTGGAAAACTTCAAACTAGCTAGATGTAAGCATAAATCTGAATCCAGATGTTTAGGACTAGCGATATAAATCCCTAGGGGTTACTCAATAGTCCCGAGTATTAGGTGTACAAAGCTAGACGTGCTGCTTTAGCTGCTCAAGATCTTGGTCCTTTGCTATGAGTTTTTTCTGTTGATCAAGAATAGTGGTAATTGATGCTCTGAGGAGAAAGACCTGGGAGTCCTGGTGGCCAACAGGATGCCCATGAGCTGACAATGTGCCCTTGTGGCCAAAAAGGCCAATGGCATCCTGGGGGGCATCAGGAAGAGCATGAGCAGCAGGTGGAGGGAGGTCATCCTGCCCCTCTGCTCTGCCCTGGGGAGGCCCCATCTGGAGCACTGGGACCAGTTCTGGGCTCCCCAGTTCCAGAAGGACAGGGAACTGCTGGAGATGGGACAGCAGAGGGACACAAAGATGATGATGGGCCTGGAGCATCTCTCTGATGAGGAAAGGCTGAAGGACTTGGGTCTGTTTAGTCTGGAAAAGAGAAGGCTGAGGGGGGGATCTGATCAACACCTATAAATACTTCAAGGGTGGGTGTCAGGAGGACGGGGCCAGGCTTTTTTCAGTGGTGCCCAGGGACAGGACAAGAGGGAACGGGCACAAACTTGAATGTAAGAAGTTCCATCTCAACCTGAGGAGGAACTTCTTTGCTGTGAGGGTGGCAGAGCCCTGGCAGAGGCTGCCCAGGGAGGTGGTGGAGTCTCCTTCTCTGGAGATATTCAAAACCTGTCCGGACACGTTCCTGTGTGACCTGCTCTGGCAAGGGGTTGGACTAGATGTTGGGGCGATGTTGGTGTAGGGGAGAACTTTGTAGAGTAGGGTAGATGGTTGGACTTGATGATCCCAAGGGTCTTTTCCAACCTAGATGATTCTATGATCTCCGGAGGTCCCTTCCAACCCCTTATCGTTTTCTGATTCTGTGTGATGAGAAGTGTAGTGATCTAAGGTTTTTTTCTCCTGTGAATAGAAAATCAGCTGTGTGTATGAAGGCTGTGAATCACATCTCTGTACTAGAACAGTTTTATGAAAGACAGAAATTACACAAACCTTTTTTTTATTTTTCCCAACATCTTCAGAGAGACCATAAATCTTCATAAAATCAAGATGAATTCAATCAAATAGTTTCAGTCAACAAAAGGGTTGCATATATATTTGTAAACATCAAGATATTTACTTCCAGATTTTTTAATGCAAAGTATTTTTGTTTCAGAAATCCCAAAGCTGATCCTTCCAGCGTTTAAAAATGAAAACCACATTTTCCTATTAAAATTTGAGCCGAACATTTTATATAAAGAGGTTTTGGTTTGTTTGGTGTGGTGGTTTGGGGGGTGTGTGTTCTGGTTTGGTTTGGTTTTTTTTAAGCCAGGGAATGTAAAAAAATAAAGTTTCGTCTTGGATCAAACTAAACTTTGGGGACCTGATGCGAAAAAGTACCTTTGTGTTGTTTAACTTGCTTCAGGAAAAAAAAGAAAAAGGATCTTCCAGTTCAAACTGAAGCAATTTGTCCCCTCTGGGGTTTTTTGGGGAGGGGGGGTTGTCACCCAAACAACAAAATCTGTTGAGCTTCTTGGGATGTTCTTTCCAGCGATACTGACGCAGAGTAATTTTTCTTGAGTTTTGCTGTTAGAAAACGGGTTTGTGCTCCCCTTGCTGGAAGGCTCTGGGGCTCCTCTGGCCAGGGGGATGACCATTGGGGCGTTTTTCTTGCCTTCTGCTGCTGAGTTGCTTTTGTCGCTCGTAGTTGGCAGGTCACCTGTTGGCTTTTCTTGTTCCTGTGTCCCCGTCCACCCCTGAGTTACTGCGTACTCCCTGCTGCCATCAGGGAATACAGCACGAGTGCTCGCGGTTAACATTAAGTGGTTTTCTTTGCTAATTCTCTCTTATTGTGTCCCAGTGACTTGCAGCTGAGGATTAAAATACCTCCGAGGGGTATTGTTTATATTTTGCCTCGCTTGCCTGTATGCCTCATGCGATGCCTTCCCCAAAGAGCAGCTCTCTCCTCCCCGTCCCAAGCGATGCCATCGCCGAGGAATGTTGGACGGGTCCCATTATACACACGCTGGAGGTGCCCCCGGGTTTGGGGTTTGAGCTTGACTTAAAGGGGAAGAGAAGCGGGAAGGGGATGTTGGTTTTAGTGGGGAACCCAGCCTTGAGGTTCTTTCGCAGAGCTGTTTCAAATGTGCTCCTCCGGCAGGGAGGTCTGTGGGCGCAGGGGAGGGCTCGGCCAGCTTTTCCAGCATCTCCATGTGCTGCTCAGGGCTGCCGTCCCAGGCACGTGTACTTCCTTAGAGCTTGTGGAGGTAGGCGTTCTGGGAATAATCAGTGGGCATCTCTCTGGGCTGCTTCTCCATCGGGCTTGCTCTGGGTGTGCCTTTCGGTGCTGCTCGTTGTGGTTTCAATTGCTGAAGGAGGATTTGCACAGGGTGGCACCGGGTGGAAGAGTTTGGTCTTGCAATGGGCTTGAGCCATCCGGCCTCTTCTCTCTAAAGCACTCAAATGGCTGTTTAAAGTTGTAGGTCCTGAAGAAGCCAGCGGTGGTAGCGTGGTCTGAATGTCTCGGTGGTTTCCTAGGTCGAGATTAAGTTGTCCCTTTAGATCTTTGCTGTCACCCCTGATCTGGAGCACTGCTTATCTCAGCAAGGACCTCCCTGCTTCAGCTTTGCAGGGCTGCCATATAGCCAGCCTGCCCCTTTCCCCATCTTTCTTCTGTCTTTCCTCTTTCCTTTGCCTCCAGATTCTCTGATGGCTCTCAGCTCAGCCAGAGTCGACTGCTTGTTGTCTTCTTGCTTTTCCTGAGGCAACATTGCAAAGGGCTTTTTGCAAAAATGACATGTTGGGGGGGGGGAAAAGCTGTAAAGATTTACGTGATTCAAGACAGTCTTCATGCGTGTAAGAATTTTGAGGGGAAAGCTGGTTTGGTGTGAAAGATAAAGAGGTCTTTGCCTTCCCTCTCAGCGAATCAATGGGTGAGCTGGGATTGAAATGCAGAAGAACCTGGTACCCAGGTCTCAGCTCACGCTTCCGACTTCAGCAAAATCGTTGTAAAATCGGTGTAGGTGGCTGGGGAGGAGACACTCTGTATTGCAAAGCGTCTGGCCTTCTGGCAACGAGAGCTGCCCTTTGCAGCAGCAGTGGGAATTGCATACTTTGAACCAATCCACTTGAGGACACCTGCATAATCTGCACTTTGTTCAGTCCCTTCTGATGTTCCATGTCGCTGCTCACGCAGGAGCAAAGGAGGATCCTACTTTATTTTCCTCCCGAGTTCGGCTGGAGGTGATGCTATATTCCAGGGAGGCAGTTCTTTACCTCTCTTAATAAGTAACTTTATAGTGTGCTGTCTCCTACAGTAACAGCTGTCACTACTAGAAGCAAAAGAAAGTGTTTGCTAAGGCAGTGAAGCTGTATAAATTGTTAATAGAGGAGGGGAGGCTTGGGCAGGGAGCTGAGATGACAGCAGGAGCCATGGGAATTCCCAAGCTCCAAGGAGTGCTCCTGACTTTAGCATTAGGTTGACGGTTGGACAAGATGATCTTTAAGGTCCCTTCCAACCTAGAAGATTCTGTGATGACATGCACCCCTGGGTAGCGTTCGTTTAAGGTTTCTGCTGATGGTGGATGAAAGCAAAAATCCCGACGGGACGGTTGTGACGATGAGGATGGTGAGACTCTTTATTGTGTCATGAACAGTGTTTATGGCTAAGATCTTCAAACGCTGACGTGGCATCAGGTAAGGTGAGAAGGGGCCATTGTGATCTCTTTTTCATATTAGGCACAGGGTTTCTTTGAATTAAGTCTTGTTTCGATCAGAGCATCTTAATGCACCAATTTGTTATACGTTTCTTTCTTCTGTTCTTGATGATTCTTCCCTGTGTAGCTGCAGTTGGATAATGTCCGTATGGCAGCTCCAGCCATTGTTTGGGGGGCAGCTGAGCACTGCAGAAGCTCTGTACTTCCAGTTCTATGTCAAAACTTCATCCTCTGCAGCCTGTGTTTTGAATGCCAGTGGCCTGTAGGTCACCTGTGAATTGGAGATGCTCAGGGACCAGGTTTGTGTGTTTTTTAGCTCTTGCCCCATAAGTTTCTTAGTTCATGGTGTTTTTTGGTCTTTCCTCAAATACTGAGCCTCTGCCAAAGTAAGACCAGTCCTGATCTCTGTCAACACCAGCTGTAGGAGGAGAGTGGGACAGGGTGTCCTGAGTAAACCTGCCCAAAGAACCGTGAATGAAATCTGGATGTCACTGAAGTCCGTGGTGATACTCCCTGCTTTGTCCTCTCACCGCTGAAGAACTTTTTCTCCTTGTGAATGTAAGGATTGATGGATCGTTTGTTCTCCGCTGACCTTTTCTCTCCACGGACCATCTTTGAAGTCTGGTGATCTGTATGCGCGTCCGTTAATCGTGACATGGGTAGGTTTTGCTTGGCCGAAACGCGGCCCCAGGAGTTGAGACTGCTACCCTGCAGGTGGCCAGTAAATTTGGAAACCTCCTGCAGTAGGAGGAGGCGGACCTCCTCTATCCTAGGTGAGATCATACGCAGCACTGAGAAATAAAAGAAGAAGTCACAGTAAGTTTTGCGGGGTGTCCCTGGCACCTTCCCGGTGAGCGGAGCTGGTAAAGCAGGCGGCCCCGGGGAGACGGGGAACGCGCTTTGGTTGCCAGAAGGTCGTTAGAGATCTTGCTTTAGAGATCTTTATTCTTTCAAATTGGAAAAGCTCCTTCTCTCCGGCACTCCGTGAAGCCTGGGGGTGTACCTGCCCCGGCTGGTCCTCCTGTGGGTTGCGGAGCCTCAGAGATGCCTGTTGCCTGGATACAGGGCAGCCCTGCATCTCATCCCCCCACTCCCAGCCAAAAGAAGGGGCTGCCGGGGGGAGAGGAGGGGGGATGAAGCCCCGTGCACTTGGAGGCAGAAGCATTAAGTCCGCCTGATGCAGCTTGTAAGCTCAGGGTTTTTCTGTTACTCTGCCAGCGTTGTGATTATTTATCATTATTATTGATGGGAGAAGAAGTGCAACCCAGCTGCTCAGTGGGGGGATCTGAGGGCTCCCGCGGGGTGAAGCGCTTCGTGCCACTTAGAAAACCAGCCATTGTGCTGTCTCTTGAACGAGCATTTTATTTCACGTGCTTGTTTTGAGCCTCCTGCTGGCGCTCACGCTGCAACGGCTGACAAGCAGCCGTCCTGGCAACGTGGGCATCAGAGCCTTTCCCTGTGGCTGGGGCCCGGGGAGAACAAGACGGAGATGAGAGTGACTGTTGAATATTTCAAATGAAGTATTTCCCTCTTCAACATGAAAATGCTCTTTGCGGGCGACGCTGCTCGGCGACGGCGATGGGCCAAGGCATGCGTTATTCCTGTGCTCAGCCAAGGGGGAAGCTCGTCGTTGGCAGGACCGGCCTCTCGCATAGCACGTGGGTAAACGTCTGCGAACTTCACTGACTGGGATCAGTCAAACATAATTTTTCAGCTCGGTTGCTTTAAATTTGGGCTAGTTCATGTTGCGGCGCAAGGGTTTTTGCTGTCTGCGTCTGTAGAGCACTGCGCGGTTTCGAGCAGCGCTTGGGAGCTGTGTCAATGAGCATTTGTAAGGGACGGTGTCGTGGTTTCAGCCGAAATCACCGCAACCGAACCAACAGATGGCCCTTCCCCAGCCCCCCGTGAAAGAGGAGAGGAAGAGATAAGGAGATTGAAAAGTTTAGAATTAACTAAACTACTTCAATGAAAAATTAATATTAAAATAAAAGAGAAGAAAATAATGAAATAGATACAATATATATACAAAACCGTATCAAGCTCCCAGGATGACAGTCCCGTCACCAGCAGGCACTGGGGAAGTCCCAGACTGGACTCAGCGACGGATGGGAACGGGATTCCAGCTCTGGAGTCAGGAACACACGGATCGGGATCAAAGGCAGATGAACAGACAGGGTCCTCTTTGGACGTCGGCCATCGCAGGACGAGCGTTGACCCTTTGATCCCTCAGTTTTTATACTGAGCGTGGGGCAGATGGGATGGAATACCCCTGTTGGTCAGGTTTGGGTCACCTGTCCTGTCCGTTCCTCCCCACAGATGTGACCCCTCTACGTTTTTTCCGTTTCCGACCCTCTAAGGGGCAAATAACGAAAATTGGCTGACCTTGGTTGTTATAGCAATAAGTATAAGCAAGGGCCTCTCTGCGTACCATTCCCTGGCATG
>QJSC01027593.1:4690556-4725521 GCA_003697955.1 Calidris pygmaea | reverse complement strand
TTTTTTTCGTCAGAGTTAGGTTGATGGTTGGACTAGATGATCTTTAAGGTCCCTTCCAACCTAGACGATTCTATGATTCTATGAATGTTAGAAGCAAAACTGTTGGAAGACTGAACACCTGAAGGGTTTCAAAAGACAGACAGTAGAAGGTCTTGGAGGTCTTCAAGAAGAAACTTGGAGCATTTTTTTCCTGGGTCTTTAGAAAATATTATCTGTGCAGGTATTTGTGTCTCTGCAACATGTGTGCAGAGCGATGGGTGACACGAGCGTGTTGTCCTGATGTTGTAGTTCCCCCTCCGTGTTTCTATTTACACACGTGTGAAGAATGGCAGAGGATGAAAGATGCAGCTCACGGAGACTCCTCGTGGGGTGGCTGTTGAAAGGCCGGGCTGACGATTAGAATCTGCTTTGTCTTGCCTCTGTATCTGTGTGTATAAATATACATATATACATACATATATGTATGAAAATATGCACACAAAGCCACTGATTGTCAGCAAATAACACTATTCACAGAAGCTTAGTGTCTGCTGTAAGCAGAAAGGATAAGCTCTTCTGTCTCCTACTGAAGGTGAAGTTTGACATAAAATTGCTATGGATTGGTACGGGGTTTTTGTCATGTAAATTGGTTATTCCTCTCTTCCTGTCTCCATTAATAAATACGTTAGGTGTTTTATCGGCTCATTTGTTTAGGTAAACCAAGTATATGCTAACTAAGGGTATCAATTAAATGCTATATCTTAGTCAGATTTTAGTAATAACATCCCTCTGACCTGTTGGATTAAGCACTTTACACTATATAATTTTTCCTACTTAAAATAAATCACACACCTTTCTCTTCCCTGATTTTATTGTTTGGTTTTTTTTTTTTCCCCTAATATAAACAGTAGGCAAAAGGGCTGCATGATTTCTGGAGTGAAAGAGTGGATGGGGAGGAGTGAGCGTGTACTCTGGTTCCTCCTGAAATGAGGACTGAAGTAGCATTTTTGTGAACCGTATTAATGTGAAGGAACTTCCAAAGCCAGTGACTAGAAATGAAATTGGGATTCTTGCCTCTGTAGACAGAGGCTGGGTTGAACATCAGCTTTATTGAGAGAGAGTAAGGATCCTCATTACTCAACTCCCTCATTACTGGAAAAAACCCATCCCATAGTTCTCAACATCCAGGAGGGCAAATAGTTCCAGAACTGCACCAAATTCTGACTGGAAAACCTGTTTGAAAGGGTTCTAAACCAGCGTTAGCTGTGCCACACCATCTTCTCTTCTACCCAATTTATGGTAATAAACGGTGTGATAGGAATTGAATTGAACATGTGAAGTATTGAAACACGGGATTAAAAAAAAAATTAACCTGATTTCAGGGGTTTTTTTCAAAGAAATGTTGGGAGGGGTTGTGTTTTTTTCCCACAGCACGTACAACAGGTTGATCCAAATGTCTATAAAAAGCTTGAAGTCTAATCTCAGATTTTAATTTGCTGAATCCGCAGGTTCAGTATTCACTAAAGCGTTTAGGAGTGTGTTGAGCTTCAAATCCTTTGGGAGACTAAAAATATGAAACAGGTCAAAAGGCAGCGCCAAAAGAGGCATAATTATTTTTGTGAGGTTAAACAATTAACCCCTCTTTCTAGATTCAGCGCCTTCCAAAATTCAAAACTTAAACGAATGAAAGGGAAATGGTAGAAGATTAGTGGACTTTTAACTGCTGTCTTTCCCTCCAGCTGTGGGACATCAAAGACATATAAGCCTTCATTTTCTGTGGTTTTATGGAAAGTGCTCTCTTCTCCTTCTGAGTGATGTGGAAAGGATGGGACGTTACAGCTGCGTTTGGGCACAGCCTCGGTGTATTTTGCTGGTCTTTCATGGCGTTGCAGAAGCTTCTTTTGCCCATTATTGATTTTTTTTTTTTGTTGTTGTTGTTCTTTTGAGACAATTTGCCTGGAAAACAGAAGTTCTTGGTTGCCTTCAGAGTGATTCAGGCGATGGTGATGAGTTAATGTGGTGGAGACATCATACGCGTAGGTTTGGAGTTGGGTTAACTGAGCAAAGTTTTTTAAATTATTAAGTGCGTCAACCTCTCAGAACCAAACCCAGCCTGAGAGGAAAATAATTAGGATTGAACGCTAAATTTAGATTCAGCTGTAATTTGCAGGAGTGTTTGTTTAAAGAGAGGAGCCAGCAAAAGGAATCTTGGCTCTGAGGGTCACCAGGAAAAAGCCTCTCTACATACTATGGCTGTAGAGCAACCAGCTCTAGAAATGAGCTGCTGGAAGGGACGTGTCTGATTTATTGCCCACGGCAGCTTCGAGAGTGTTTGCAAGCTGAAGTATCTGTTATGGTTAGGATGATTGTAAGGGGGGGTTTATTTTATTTGAGAGAGAGAAAGAAAATAAATACTTTTTTTTTCTGGTGACTTCTAGACCTGGCTGACTTCTGCGGTCGTTTTTGGTTCTTAAGCAATGCCAATGTCACTCGAGCTCCTTGGTGTCACTCGAGCTCTCCCTACAAAGGGAGCTGGGGGTGGTTGGTGGGAACAGAGCCCGAATGTGGTGTCCCCCCACTTACCCCATTGCCGTGGGACACCACGCCGTTACCCTGGTGGGAACTTCTGAGCCAGGCAATTAAGATCTGTGCTCCCTGTAGAATTTTTCTGGTGTTATCAGTAAGTCTGCATCTGCTTTTGGATCTGCCTCTTAAAAACATGGATGTGTCAGGGCGCTGCAGTTGGAAAGAATCTCTCTAAGCCATACGAGGAGAGGCTGAGGGAACTGGGCATGTTTAGTTTGGAGAAGAGGAGGTTGAGGGGAGACCTCATTGCCCTCTACAACTCCCTGAAAGGAGGGTGTAGAGAGGTGGGGGTTGGCCTCTTCTCCCAAGGGAACAATGACAGGACCAGAGGGAATGGTCTGAAGTTGGGGAAGGGGAGGGTTAGATTAGATATGAGAAAGAATGACTTTCCTGAGAGGGCGGTCAGGCACTGGAACAGCCTGCCCAGGGAGGTGGTGGAGTCACCATCCCTGGAGGGATTGAAGAAACGTGTAGAGGTGGCACTTCAGGGCATGCTCTGGTGCCCCAGATTGTTGGGGTTTTTTCGTTGGGTTTTTTTGTGTGTGTGTATGGTTGGACTCGATGATCTCAAAGGTCCCTTCCAGCCATGAAGGTTCTGTGATTCTATGTCCCGTTGGGGTGCTATGTGGAAGATGCTAAGATCTAGTTACTTATTGTTTTATACACTATCCACTCCAGTACTGTCTTTCATCCCAGCTTCCCAAAACACTTCCTAACCTGGACACAATGGAATTGCAAGTGGCCTTTTGAGTAGGGACGTAAGCAACTGGAAAACATTGCTTTCCAGACTCGAAAGACTGGGAACTTTAATCTGAGGAAAACATTGCTTCGTTCCCTGGAAACTCGTGTGTTCTGTTTCATCTATCTCATGAAGCAGATGTCAGGTTTTGAAATCTAAGGACGAGTCTCTTCTGTTGTGGTCCAAAATGATAAACCCTTCTATAGTTTTAAGTGAAGAAACAAATGAAATAGATACAGATCTCTATCACTACAAGGTGCCTTCTCCAAGAACCACCTTGTTTTGGCCTCGTGAAATTTTTAGGTCAATAGTCTAGGAATTTAGGTTGCTTGTGTTCCCTGGTGAGAATTGGGAAGACTAAGAATGTCAGCCTGATTCTTCTGTGTTGTAAGTTAATGCTACTTAAAACTTTATCTCTTGTTTTGATTAAAAGTTCCATCCTGGATTCACACCACAAAATGCCTGGTTTTGAGGCTTAAAACGAAGCAACAATTCTCTCTCCCCAAACTGAAGGAAGTTCTCAGCTGTGATGGGTTCGGGCTTCATCTGGAAGATGCAATGAAGCCCATGGTGTTCCATCATGCAGAGTGATAGGAAATAGATGAGTATCTCCATCTCCAGACTCCACCAGAAGTGCTGCCCAAGACAGTTGCGTTCGCAGAAGGTTGGGGTTCTGTTTCGTGTAGTATCAGACTCTGAGCAGCTTTTCATGTATTAGTAGTTCAAATATCAACAGCTCTATGTAAGATTTCACTGTGCAGAATCCCACTTGCACACAGTTTGGACTGGAAGAAAATAGAATAGAATAGAATAGAATAGAATAGCAAAGGTGCAGAGGTGAGTCGGGCAGCAGAACTACGAAAAGACAGGGAGATTTCAGGAGGGTACAAAATAAATCTCAGGGCTCAAGTTTTCCGCTTCTGGCTAAGCTGTCTTATAAAAAAATTGCAGCTTAGATCTTTTTCTATCATTTCTGTTTGTGCTGAGGAAAAACAAAGGAAAAAAAAAAAAAAAAAAAAAAAAAAAAAAAAGAAAAAAAAAGCAAGTGAAAGGAAGTTCCTTCAGATAAGAGTATGCCATCTGTTTTGCCAGTGCAGGTTTGTGTTTCGTGCAGCCCTGGCTGGGCAGAATTAACTGGATATCCAGCATAGCCAGAGCACGTCCTCGCTGGGTGGACTAATAATGAAGAAAAGATGAACTATTCTCCTATAAACTGACTGTTCACCGTTCTTGGCTGATCCCTTCCTGCTCCCTATTTTTAATATCCTTTAGTATCTGCCCGCTGGCAGGATGCTGAAGCAGCACCAGCCATCCAGTTAAAATAGGGAGTAGCCAGAAGTTTCAATCAACTCAGATTTCCTCGCACGCTTACTGGACGTTCATTCCAGTCCCTATAAAAATGTCTAGGCAACTTGCTGCTCGGCGTTTCACCTCATTTTGTAGCTGCTACTTTACAACACTGATTTTAACATGTAATTTTACAAGGGTTACTTTTACTAACTGTATTTTCTTTTTCATTGTACGTTTTTAAATGCTAAGAGTATGAGCAGAGTGGAGAGGGGATCAGTGTTGTAATGGGTAACAGAGAGGTCTGGTCATTCTTGGTTCTGGTGCTGTTAAATGTATTTCCACTGCTTCAGGTGACTGTAAAAAAAAAAAAGAAATAGTCTATCGTGAATATTCAAAATACATTCAAAATGGCACATACATGCCATTATTTGGCAAGAAATGTTCTGTGTTTGATCAGGCTGACTATAGCTAAAATTTTTGCTGGTCCTGTAGCTCTGGGAAAGAATATTCTATTTTTCTTTTCTGAGAAAATCTGTGTGGATAGAGAAAAGTACCTCTGGTAAATCAGAGCGGACCAAGAAAAGGGGAGGGTTTTTCCCTCCATAGACATTTTCATCTTTCACAAAGTTAATGGGGTCCCGAGATCCAGCTTCGGGTGGGTGCTCCAGCGCAAGACCTGGATGTCTCTCCAGAAGGGTCTGGGTGGAGTGTGGGACCAGAAGAGGAGGGATGTGACGTGGGGACTGAGCTCTGCAAAGCAACGGCACGGCGATGGTGCCCGTCCTGGGAGTTTTGACCCTCCCCGTCAATAAAAAGGGCTGAAAAGGGAATGGCAAAGGGGTCTGTGCCCTCAGCAGCCCGCCAGCATCCCTCGGATCCATGCCTCGTGTTCTCCCTATCCCTTGCTTTCCCGAGCGGAAACCTTCCCACGCTCCCCCCGTAAACTTAGGACAAAAAATAGGCAGAACAGTTTTTATTGAAAATCTTATTCTGAGTGGAGCTGCATTAATAAGCCCGCCTGCCTGATAAAAAAAAAACAAAAAAACAAAAAAAAACCAACAGCCCACCCTCAACATGATGAAAAATAAATCCCACTGAGTCTTCAGCATCCTGCCTGAGTCACTAATTCCCCAAGGCAGAAAACAAAGCAAGTAAAAAAAAAAAAAAAAAAGTTTGTTTTCACGTGGCAAAGCCAAAACGCGTCCAGTTCTGATTTAAGATGAGTCCTGGGAGACGTCTCTTCTTTAATGGGGCCGGTATAGGTGAGCTGACGAGTATACAAATTGATTTTTTGATTTTTTTATTTCCTCATGCTTTGGAGAAAGCACCTATTAATTTCAGTGGGGCTGACACCCCCTCCCCCCCCCCACCCCCCCCATGCATTTTGTGATGGGGAGCAGTGGCTGCCAGCATTAGGGCTCCGGGAGGGTTTGGACGCGTGACTCAGATTTTCCACCAGCCCAGCTCCTCCTCTGGCTCCAGCCGGACTTTGTCCTGCTCCTTCCTCCCCATTCCCGTTGCCTGCACGGGCTCTCCCCCGTCGCTCTTTTTCTGGTGCTTTCTGCCCCTCCGTGAAGCCCCTGGTCAAAGGCTTCAGCATTGTAAGGTTTAGGAAATTAGTAGGAAAAATTTTTTCACCGAAAAGTGAAATCAGACACTGGAATGGGCTGCCCAGGGAGGTGGTTGAGGCACCATCCCTGGAGGTGTTCAAAAGATGGGTTGATGTAGTGCTGGGAGATATGGTTTAGTGATGGTGTTGCTTTTTGTTTGTTGTGTGGGTGTTTATTTTTGCCAAAATTAGGTTGACGGTTGGACAAGATGATCTTTAAGGTCCCTTCCAACCTAGAAGATTCTGTGAGTCTGTTTCCTACAAATAATACCTGCCAGCTCCCGGGGGACACAGCGGAGGGCTCCTCCGCCTCCCCGGGGCTTTGTCAATACTTTCCCAACCAAAAGGCAGTGTGATCAATCTGCTCGGCTCCAGGATTGCACAAGTTTGATGGAAGTTCTTCCCCCTCCGACGGGGTGGAGAGCAGAGAGGGAGACGTTGTGCCGTCCTGAGTAACATGCTCTGACAAGCTCTAGGCAATCCTGCTTCAGCAGGGGAGTTGGACTAGATGGTGATCTCTATGGTCCCTTCCAACTCTAAAAATTCAGTGAAATTCAGTGAAATGAACCCTGGGTGGAAGCTCTTCGTTAATGCTTTTTAATGAACTGCTGCTGCCGAGCTCAGGGCTCGGGCCAGGAGCGTAAGAGTAGGTGCATTATTATTACTGTTCTGATTATGGCAGATAATTTTTGCTGTTCTCATTTACAAATCTAATGGTTGGTTAATAATGTCTGATTTGGGAATATAGTATAGCCTATCAAGGAGGGGTGGTAATAATGGCATTAATGGGGGTAATTGAGGTTGTTGCTACAATCCTGTTTGCTCTTGGGTTTGTAATTGAGAATGACTTATCTTAATATATGATAAGGGGGGGGGGAAAAATGGTTGCTCTGGGAAGGCTGGGCACCTGGAAGGAAGAAGGGATGTGTCACTGCCACGTGTTTAAGCGTGTGTGTCGGGTACGGTGTGTCTGCCTTCGTGTTTTGTGTAAATACCAGGGTGTGCTGGGGCTTGGGGCTGCCCGTGTCCCTCGCTGCGAGGCTGGGAGCGTGAGATTGTCCCAGACACCAGCAACCCATCACAGAGCCCTTACTGGGGGAGGTGGAAATGGGAGACAGAGGGGGCTGCTGCCTGTTGAACCCCGCAGAAGAAAGAAACCCGGCGTTTCGTCTTCTATCAGCGTTTGCCCGTAACTACTATTAACGTTAATTATGGAGATAACTTATGTGAATACCCTGTTAGCCCTAATTAGAGTTAATGGAAGAGATGTGTGGATGTTAACAGGACAAGAGACAGCCAAGCTTCCATTTCTAAGGTTAAATATTCAGTAGCTCCCTCCTTCTTAGACGTCTCCAACATCCTATAATCATGCAGTCAGACTTACGCAAAAGCAGAACAGTTTCTCCTGCCCCCTTTTTTTTTTTCCCTTTTTTTCCCTCCACTTACGGCCTCCTCACATTATTTTTACTTAAATTAAAGAGCAAACAGCAATATGGCAGTGACCCCAGTTACCTTTGCTAATGTAATTATGCTACCTCTCCTCTATTCATAGTGCAGCTCAGGATCAGGCTTTATTAGCAAACCATTTGCTGTCCCTTTTACTGTCCTTTTAATGAAGGCTGGCAGAGTCACTTAAGAGGAGCTGGAAGGACTTGGCTTTGTTCTGAACAGGGACTTTGTGATAAAGAGCTCAGAGCTCTTGAGCAGGTCATGTAATATCCGAGGTCTGTAAAGTTCCTGTCGTTGTGCTATTGTTTGAGGCTATGAAGACAAAAAAAAAAAAGACCTTCCTCTTTGCTTGCACTCATCAGTAATTTGAAAACCAGCTTTGCTGAACAATTGAGAACTTGCAGGTTGTCTTGTCCCCCTGCTGTGGTGTATGGTGGCATGTCCCTGCTGCTAACCGCTGCCCAGCTGGGCAGTGTCCTTGAGCAAAGTGCCTTTTCAGGACTGACTTGGAACCTATGTGTGATGATCTCAGACGGCGTATTGGGCAAAAAGTGCATTTTTTTTTAGCCCTGAGGATGATCTGTTACATAGTTATGGGGCTTCCTGTTCATCTGATTGTCTCTCATTACCGTGCGAGTCCAGCTCAGGGCCCCTTTGAACCCCGCTTCATCACAACCTCGTGACTTCCATCCTGTAGCTCCTGGGTGATTGCTGGCTGGAGCCGCGGGAGCGGTGGTGGCTTTCCAACCACTGGTGGCTTTCTCCTTTTTTCCTCAAACCAATTCTAAGCATAAGGACATCTGTGCTTGGCTTGGGTCTGGCATGTCCGCGTTTGCAGGAGCTGCCCCACAGCCCCTTCAGGACTTGGTCCATGCTCACGCTTCCCTGGAGAACGAGCTGAAGGAAGGTTGGTGGGTTTGGATTTAGCCATTTGTGAGTTTGTTCTCCTGATGTCTCTATCTGGTTTTCCAATGGCGTCATTGCAAGGGCCTGTTTTATTTTGTGCTGGTGACAGATCTGTTCAGTTTTGCGATTAATTCCACGTTCTTGATTTAATACATGAAGTAATGCTTTCACAGGTCAGATCTAGGTGGGCTTTTTTCCTTTGTCCTCTCCTCCCCCTTTGTTTTCGTTCATGGCTGTGCAAAGCTTCAAGTGCCCTTATTTAAACTGGGTGGACAGAAAGGCTTTGGATGTTATTTTGCTCAGTGATTTGGAGGAAGCTGTGTTGGTTTGAGAGCTCTTGCTGGACCTTGCAGTGGACAGATGGTGAGAACCCTTGCTCTACGTAATGCAGGGTTGCTGATTTAGCTCTTGCCCACATAGTGAAAATGGGAAAATCCCCTACTTACTCCAGTTTATGGGGAAGAACATTATTTTTCTGGTGTGTCTACGTTTAGATCTCTCCACCAAAAAGGATAGCTACATCATCTTGAAAAGGGAAAAAGCCCCCGCCTTATAAAGTTTCTATTAAATTGCTGGCTGAGCCTTCAGCTACAGTAGGAAGGAAACTGGTGCTGTAAAGGGAACGTAGTCATGACATAACATTTTATTTCAGCGAGGAAAAAAAATGTGCCCTTGCTTGGAGCAGAAGCTGCCTCCGTGCCGAGGCCGTGGGCTGGTGGTGTGGGTGGGAAAATGAAACATGGGTCTGGGGTGAAGAGAATGTCAAACCCCTCTCCCTGGGGCTCAGCACCCTCTGCCCCAGGCAAATTCCCTTCTTTTTGTAAGCTGGGCTGTAAAACGCAGGTCTCCAAGCAACGCTCAGGTGATAACCCCAGGTTAAAATAGGGAAATAAAAATGCAAATAAATAAACTAAATAAATCCTGCATTTTCTGTCCTTAAAATAAACACAAGGTGCGCGAAGTAAATTCCTCCATATCCTGCCTACGACTTGCATAAATGTATCATGCTTCTTCAAGCAGATATTCAAAGTCTTCAACCAAACCCTTGCACAGCGGTGCCTTAATTAAAATCGGTTTGTTCAGCAGGTTAATTGCTGATACCATGTTCCACCAGCATAGTCATTTTTTTTCCTGTTAAATATGGCTGAATGAGATCTGACGTTAAAAAAAACATCCTGTCCTAAGATGGATTTATTCTTTTTTTTTTTTTTAATCCCTAAACCAAACAGTAGTCCAGTTGAAGGCACTAATTTCAGAATCACTGAGCCTGTAGTAAAGAATTAAATAGCAAGAAAGTCATTATTCTGGGTGTTTGGTATAGGCTTAGCAGTATTAAGTTGATTTACAGAAATGAATCCCCCCAGTCAGTACTGATGGATTCTATAGTTATCTGGTCACCTCTGACTCGCCTTCTTTACCAGAAGGATATCCTGGCTATTACCCCAAAATGCTTTGGAGTCACCTAATTCATTTGTAATCTTCCCAGGATGGCAGGGAAAGCAGCAGATAAGTATGAGCTGAGAAACCTGAGCGGTTTTGCCCTGGGATAATGGAAAGATAATGTATTGTAGGAGAAGATGTCAGCTCACCAAAAAAATGAATTTCAGGAGCTGGTCCCAGCCTAAACCTGGGCTGCGTTGGCTGTTTTAAAAAATACTTGGGAAAAAATACATGGTGTTTTTGTTTTTTTTTTTTTTTTTTGTAGCTGAAAGGCAACATCACTTTGAAATTTCATGCTGATCAAGAAGAAAGATATAGCCAAGTTAGGGGGGATATAGTGAACTTTAGCCACTGAAATTGCAGTCGGAATTCAGCCCAGTCCTATTGGATGGGGAGGTTAGTCCTGTGGAGTCCTGCCCCACGCAAGGAGGTCTCATTTTAGCAGTATGTTCTGTTTGTTGTCCTCTCTAAAAAGGTTGCCTAGACTTTGGAAAAATAGGAATTGCCAGATCGGGTCAGACTGTCTTCTTCCCCCTTTTTTTTTTTTTTTTGTGTGTGTGCAAAGACCAAGCCATTCAGCAGCCCAGCTACAAATTGGGGGTTTATACCCCAATTTTAATAGGGTTTTATATAGGGTTTTAGGGTTTTACCCTATATTTTAAGGCTGTGCAAGCCGCCTTACGGGGGGCTGCTGTTTCCAAATCATGCCTTCGGCATTCACTGGTGCATTTGGAATTATTCAGCCCGCCCTGATTTGAATGAGAAGAAGTTTGATGTCATCAGTTTTAACTCCTGACTTCGAGAAGGGGTAATATCAGGGAAGACCAGGTAAAAGAAGAAGTCGTCATCCCCATGTATGTGCTCCTCCAGAGTTATTCCCGTGGTTAAATCTGCTGGTTCGGTTTTGAAAAAGCCCTGATGAGACCCTGTCAGTGATGCCAATCCTTAGGGGTACGTGTGATTGATGGTGCTTCAGGTTTTGCCCCGGGCTGTTCCCAGCCTTCCACTGCTGCCCTTACGTGTTATTTAGATGACAATAGAGCTGGAATATTTAGATGACAATGGAGCTGGAAACGTGCTGGCCCTGGACCACTTCACAACAAGAGATAAAATCCTTTCCTCCCCCCCTCTCCCAAAGCTCAGAAACCTTGAAACAAAGCCTGCCTGGGGAGACTCTCTGCCACTGGATTAAATATCCTTGCTGAGAAATGGTTTCTTACAATTATAGCCTTCCTAATAAGCACGGTGGGTAGTATCAACACAAAGCTTATCTGTATTCCATGGTTTGACCTGCTTTAACCCCAGCCCAGGCTCCCGGAGGTGGGGAAAATCTCTGCTCCAGACAAAGGTCTTGTCTTCCCAGGCAAAGGGGGAGCCGTGTGTTCCGAGGGAGGGGTGGCTTTCCCAGAGGAGACCTTCTACTCCGTGGGGGTGACAGTCACCCCACCGAGGCTCTCTTGGAAGCCCGTGCATCCGTGTCACCAGCGCGCAAGGTGCCGTCTTCGTGTGCGAAAATGAAGTCTCTACACTTAAGACCGCTGGCGGATGCACTGTGCTCAGGGAATAAGGGTATTTCAGAAATATGTTGTTCGTGATGTTCTCTTCATTAAGAGGGAAAAAAAAAAAGAAGGCGTGCTCTTTTAACTTTTAGCTAACATGAAACGTTTGACACAGATTCAAACCTTAATGAAGACTAGATCCAGGGTTTTGCTAGCTCTTTATGTCCTTGAAAATTCTTTTTTTTTTTTTTTTTTTTTTTTTTTCTCCATCCTCCTCTGAAGAAATTTTGAGTCCGTCAGCAATATATAAGTGTGATTTCGATCAGCTTCTGAGCAGTGAAGTGGTAAGGAGATTCCCATAGGGTTACACAATCACAGAATCACATGGGGTTGGAAGGGACCTCTGGAGATCATCCAGTCCAACCCCCTGCCAGAGCAGGTGCACTCAGAGCAGGTCCCACAGGAACGTGTCCAGGTGGGGTTTGAATGTCTCCAGAGAGGGAGATTCCACCACCTTCCTGGGCAGCCTCTTCCAGGGCTCTGCCATCCTCAAAGCGAAGAAGTTCCTCCTCATGTTTAGGTGGAACTTCCTATGTTCAAGTCTGTGCACGTTTCCTCTTGTCCTGTCCCTGGGCACCACTGAAAAAAGCCTGGCCCCATCCTCCTGACACCCACCCTTGAAGTATTTATAGGCGTTGATCAGATCCCCCCTCAGCCTTCTCTTCTCCAGGCTGAACAGACCCAAGTCCCTCAGCCTCTCCTTGTAAGGGAGATGCTCCAGGCCCCTCATCACCTTTGTAGCCCTCTGCTGTACCCTCTCCAGCAGTTCCCTGTCCTTCTTGAACCTGGGAGCCCAGAACTGGACACAGGGGTTACTTGGTTCCCCTTCCCCTCATGTGGAAGGATGAGGTTATTGCACGGGGAATATTACAAAAGGTGAGGGAAATGAGTTTCCCCATATTCCCCCCTCAGAAGAGCAAAGGTATGGCCTCCTCAAGACTCTCCAGCGTCTGTACACCTTACTGCCTAGTTTTCCAGCGGTGGGAAAGGGGTGCCTCCGACCCCGAGAGCCCCCTCAGCAGGCATGGAGAGATGCTGGGTGATCTCATGCCATGCTCTGGACCACGGTGGCTACAGCGGGGTGGCCGCCGAGCTCTCCTCTCGTTCAGGAGAGGGGCGCTCCGCTTCGCTTCATAAATGCAGCCGAGCCATCGGCGGAGGAGGTTTTAATGAGGCACCTTCTATTTCTTAATTCCTGGAAGTGCCGGAGCGTGCTGGTCCAGCCTCGGCGGGGGCCGGGCTCCCCGAGAGCCATGCTGGGAGAGGTGGATGTGTTGCCATGGTGCTTGGGAGATGTCTCCAAACCCCACCGCTCCGGCAGCTGAGCCGGCTCCCAGCAGCACCTCCTAATTGCGGCTGTGCAGCCGCAAAACAAATAACTCTGGAGATTTCCATAAAGGCTATAATCAAAGGAGCATCCCTTGCTTTTTAATATTGTGCTGAATGGGTTCATTTGTAAGCTTATTACGACTTCAGAGAGAGAAGCTATTAGGGCCATCATTAGCTGCCTGCGCGAATAGCAAGGAAAAACCCTGGCACGTTCCAGAATAACCCCCTTTTTAAGCGTCTGCACTTTCAGATGCATTAACAATAACCAGTCTTTCATGTTTCCTTTGCCACCAGTAAGGACAAAAGGAGAGAGAGGAGAAAGGGGGACGGCGAACCGGGCGCTTTCCAAATTAAGTTCGGAGGGAGAGAAAAACGAGGTGTTAAGAGAGCAGCAAATTCACCGGCGTGACATGGTGTGTCTGGATGCGGTGTCTGCTCTCCCTGGGGAAAGCCAAAAAAGCAGCTGGGAGCCAGCCCGTGAGTCTTGGCTCGTATCTCACCTTGTCCCTCCGCTCCTGTCATCTACGTATGAATTGTGTGGAGATGGTCTTTTGTCTGCCTGGAACCTGGTGGTTGCTGGAGCTCCGTAGATGGTATCTCTTCCAAAGGAAGAGAGAACATTTAGAAAAACACAGGCCAAGACGATGGGGTTTTTTATTAACTCCCATTTTATTTTCCTGCAGAACATCTGAAGCTCTGTTGTGGGGCTGTGGCCACGGTTCTCTCCCTGCTCCTACTGACTCTTGTTTTTTTTTAAAATCAGAGATATCTGAAGCAAAAGAGGTTGGGTGGTCGAGGGCTCATACCTTCATTGGGACAGGTGTGGTTGAGATCAGTCACGTTTACCTTTCAAACCCCATTAGCTGCCGTTTTCTGTCTTAGAGTAAGTTAAAGGTGCTTATTTCAGTGAAACTCACTTCAGATTTGCACGTGGAATATATGAGAGACGTGTGTCAGTTTGGCTGTTGGCGGGGTAACTTAGACTTCATGTCTGCCTCTCTTCCCCAGGTCGTTTCTCACGACCTTTGCTGCATTCAAGTTTTCCTGGGCATATCACACCTATGGCTTGTGAAAAGTATTGATTTCCTAAATAAATAAATCGCTCTGAATTGTGAGCTCTGTGGGATAAAGAATTTCCTATTGTGTTTAGAATCCATGGCACTTTGGGATGCATTATTATTCCTCTTGTTAAAAACATTTAAAAGACAACCAGAATCAGATAAATAATGCCACTTCTCAGATTTCCAGCAATATTATTTTCTGATTTATTTAGTATTACTGAGATCCCTTGTTTAAGATCTGCTTTTCTTACAGGGTGTTTTTCCTAACCTTTCCTTTTCTAAACATGACTAAATTGACTGTTTTGGTTTTGCATCTTTGTAGGCAGTTAGCTTGAACAAAGAGAGTTTATTTTTCTATTATTTTTTGGTGTGTGTGTAAAATAGTTAATGCATTCAAACTTCTGTTTGGGATTTCTTTCTTAAAAGCAATTAAGATTATTAGTTCCCCAATTAAATGGTGTTAAAGGGTGGGTTTCTTTTCCCCCACCTCCTCCTTATGAAAAAGCACTGAGAACAGCAGCAACAAAAAAAAAAAAACAAACTTAACCTACTGATCCAGAGCATCATTCTGCATTAAAAGAGTTGATAAAAGAAGGGGTTTCAAATTCCCTCGCCCATGGGCCCTGCACTGCCGCTCTGGGGCTGCTTTTTCTTGCCAAGGAGAGATCATCATCTTTTTGACAGGACAAGACAATTTTTCAGGAGAACTCTGAAAAATCTTACAAGTTTTTTTTGCAATTCATTGGGCAACGTTCACTTCAGTATCAAATACCAATCCCTTCATTCCCCAGCCTGTTATTGGTACTGGGGGTTGTGCCAACCCAAGTGCAGGTCTTGTTGAACCTCATGAGGTTCACACAGGCCCACTTTCTTGAGCATCTCCAGGTCCCTCTGGATGACATCCCATCCCTCAGGTGTGTCAACCGCACCACTTAGCTTTGAAGATTACACCAAAAGTGTTTACAATGAGGGTGGTGAAACGCTGGCCCAGGTTGCCCAGAGGGGTGGTAGATGTGCCATCCCTGGAAACATTTAAGGTCAGGTTGGACGGGGCTCTGAGCAACCTGATCTAGTTGAAGATGTCCCTGCTCATTGCAGGGGGGTTGAACTAGGGTGACCTTTCAAGGTCCCATCCAACCCAAACTATTCTATGATTCTGAGACCCTGTGGCTCATAGTAATCCATTTTGATTGCTCCTTTGCTTTAAAATAAATCATTTTCCTCCTCTGCGTTGTTTCCCTGAAGCCTGCAAAGTATCAGGAAACTTCTTAAAATGTTGGAAGTGGTGGTCTGAGGAGGACAAGGTTGCCACGGCAACTGCCCTGTGTTTTTGAGATGTATTCCTGCATCTTTCCAAACAAATCAGGAGTGCCACGAACCATTTGTTGCAAACAAAACACGGCGATAGAAAAACAGAAGAGAAAAAAGCACCGAGGAGTCAGTTGTCGTGAAGGTGAGATGCGATCAGCTTCTTCACAGGTTTGGGACTGGTCCCATTATGGACTGGTGAACAGAGGGGCTGTCCTGCGGGTCAGGAGGTCGAGCACAACCCCTTTTAGCCTTGGGGTTTTGAATCTGCTGAAGGGAATTAATGCTGTTATATTATCAGTGCACATAATCTTTGGGTCATCTGTTGAGAAAGACAGACAGTCAGTGCCATATGGTTCCATTCTGCTGCGGTTAATGCAAGGGAAAATACACCTGTGAGCTATCTGAGGGCTTATTTTTTTAAGGAAGAGAACTTAAAAGAGTTGCAGGCCATCAGATGTGTGGGTTCTGGATGCAGGGTCTTCTTTGCTGAGCCAGTCGATGGCTGGGGGTGCGAAGCAGTGTCAGACGTGATTACCTGTCAAACTTTATATGAAACTTAAGGTTTCATATAGGTTGGGTCCAGCCCTCTTTTTTCCCTCCTGTGAGTGGCTAAGGTGCTGTTAGACACAGCTTTTTGGTGGCAGGGACGTGTCCCTGTTAAAAGCAGGCAGACCAGAGCGAGGAAGGGATGTGGCATCCTCGGTTCTCCCGACCGCTCTGCTTGGGTGGGAAACTCAGGGTAGTTTCAGCAGGTTCGTTTGAACGCCATTCCAAGCCTCATATGATTTTAGTGTTACAAAAGCCAATCAGGTTATTGTTTTAAGGTGTAAGATGCCCCTGAGGGCTTTGCTCACTCAACTGTAGGGGGGAATTAAATGCTCTCAGGCGGCGCAACAACCTCATTCGCTCCCGGTGTCGCAAGGCAAGGCAGTCATTGCTGGTAAATGGGCCCCGTATTACAGTGACATTAGCATTTTAATGCAACTAAAGAGGAGGTAGATTGACTGTAATTCAGTATCTAGTTGCATGGCCCCGTGCAGGTCCCCTCATCCCTGCTCCACAGGGGCAGCTCATGGTTACGCTGCGCTTTGGAGCTCATCTAATTGGATTTGTCCTCCCCGTCACGGCAACGACTCTGCTCTGCAAGCACTACCAAATTCCGGTGCAATTAGTTATTTATGTGGGAGCAATAGTTACAGGCTAATGCGTGGGCCCGACAGCTCGTGCCAAGCTCCAGCTCAGCAGCAGCAAATGTTTTACTTTATTTATATTTTTTTCCCCGAAGCCATTGGAAGGGAGTGATATCAATCTGATCCCGCTCCCACGGAGGATGTTTTCTCCTCACCCTCCACCATAAAAGCACTGACCCATTGCAGAGATGCGGCAGGATGTGAATTCTGCCTTCAGCATCTCCTTTGGCTCAGCGTACAGGCTGCCACGTGCTTTGGCTTCTCTAGATCCTGCAAATGTGGTGAGCGAAGGGGACCGGCAGTAGCTGGAGGCACTCATGAAGCAGGACACCTATAAGCCGTTCAGCTGATGGCCAGGAGACTGGATTTTTCTCCCAGCGACAGGCCTCCTTCACCATCTTGCCCCCTCCGTTCATTTCTCATTTCGCTTGCTACCTGTTGATGTCTTCCTCTTTTTGCCCCTTCCCTCTTTGCTCTGGCTCGCCGACTGTCCTTCTTGCCGAGTGAATTTCACTGAATTTCACTGAATTTTTTGGAGTTGGAAGGGACCATAGAGATCATCTAGTCCAACTCCCCTGCCAAGGCAGGACTACCCAGAGCTTGTCAGAGCATGCCACTCAGGACGGCATCCAGGCGGGTCTTGAAAATCTCCAGAGAAGGGGACTCCACGACCTCCCTGGGCAGCCTGTTCACTCTCACTGTGAAAAAGTTTTTTCTCATATTCAAGTGGAACCTTTTGTGTTCCAGCTTGTGCCCATTGCCCCTTGTCCTCTCACTGGCAACTACTGAAAAGATTCTGGCTCCATCCTCCTTCAACCCACCCTTGAGATACTTGTCAGCATTGACAATGTCTCCCCTCAGCCTTCTCTTCTCCAGACTAAAGAGTCCCAGCTCTCTCAGCCTCTCCTCATAAGGGAGATGCTCGAGTCCTTGAATCATCTTTGTTGCCCTACGCTGGACTCTTTCCAGTAGTTCCCTGTCCCTCTTGAACTGGGGAGCCCAGAACTGGACGCAGTATTCCAGTTGTGGCCTCACCAGTGCAGAGTAGNGCACACTGCTGGCTCATTGTCATTTTGCTGTCCACTAGGACCCCCAGATCCTTTTCTTCGGAGCTTGTCTCCAGCAGGTCCATGCCTAACCTGTATTGATGCCTAACATTCTTCTTCCCCAAGTGCAGGACCCTACACTTTTCCCTGTTGAACCTCATGAGGTTCTTCCTTGCCCAGCTCTCCAGCCTGTCCAGGTCTCTCTGGATGGCAGCACGGCCCTCTGGGGTGTCAGCCACCCCTCCCAGTTTGGTATCATCAGCAAACTTGCTGAGGATACACTCTGTCCCCTCATCCAGGTCACTGATGAATATGTTGAACAGCACTGGACCCAGTATTGAGCCCAGCAGAAGACATGAGTTCAGCTGTTTTCCCTTCATCAAAGCCTGCTCCTCCCAAAGAGCTGCTCTGAAAGCAGCAGATGGGCCGAGAAGAGCGAGGAGACACGAGGCGGTGGCTGGGAGATGCGGGAGGAGGTGTCCAAGGCAGATGCTCGCCCAGCCGAGGGACCACAGCTCACACCCGGGCGAGGAGCTGTGGTCCCAGCCCTTACTCCAGCTTCCACCCTGTTTTCCCTGGCGACTGTAATTAAAGGCATCAGCTTGCTCCAGCCACAATCAGGCACGGTGGTTTTGCACTTTCTGCAAAACCTCCCACTTTCTGCTCATTCTCCCTAATGAGCAAATCGTAGCTCTGAACCGGAGAGAGCCTGTCTGGCAGGGACTCCCTCCCCTTCGGGGCCACGGGGTGAGATGGAGCATCGCTGCCGTTTGCCACCAAACCCACTCTTTCATCCCTTCTGACACAGCACCTGCTGGTACCTGCTGAAGCGTTTAAGCTCTTCCTCTCTGTGGTGCTGTAATTTCTTTAAAATATTGTGACTTAAGAGGAATAAAAAAAAAAAATTAAAAAAATTCCTCTCCCACGCAGACCTTTGAGGGCTTGTAGGGATGTAATTATATGCACACGCAGTAGGAGCGGGAATCCCATCATTCTGGTTATTTTCCTAATGGTGGGTTTGTATAGCATAGTGTCATCTCTGCGTTAAAGTCAGAGCCACCTTCTCCTGGCAGCAGCTATCCCAGGCTGGTGGCATCACAGGGTAGGACAATGAAGAAATTGTCTCCCCATTGCACACGTAAAACACGGGGTGAAGTGTCCCCACACACAAAAGAAAAAGATAAAAAGGGTAAGGATGGAGACCAGGCTCTGACAGTCAAAAAGGGGCTCTCTGCTGTGGGGCAGTGACACAAGTTCTCCTGCCCTAGCTGTAGACTCCCCAAGCCTCCAGATTTCCAAAGGGAAGCCATCCCTGCTCATCATTCCCAGATGTAGGTCCGCAGTGACAGAGGAAGGGCGTTAAATGTGAGGGATTAATGCAAGCCACAAAGTCTATGAATATTCATTATACGGTTTACATTGTAATACTTTCAAGCCACCTTGAAAGTCTTTGTTTGCTTCCTGCCGGCGGCGAGCGGTAGAAATTTTACACACAGAAGTCGTAACGGGAGGCATATTTCTCAAATGTTTGTGAGAAACCGATGTTAAATGCACCAGAGAGCAGGGACAGACCCAGGTGACTTGTCTGGTCCCTTGGGGAGAAGTGGTGGCTTCAGGAAAGCTGCTTCCCAGGCGGTGACGACGAGGCAGAGGGAGGGGAAATATTTTGCGCCGCGCGTCTCAGGCCATCGCTCCTAACGGCCGGGCTGGGCTTCCCAAAGAGCCATCCCGTCTCCCTTCCTCTGCCTTTTCCATTTTCCCGCTAAATGGGCTGTGAAGTCACAGCAGATTAAAGTTTGTCTAAACCTCCTATAAAATATTGAAGGTGCAGCTGGTATTAATCTCGTCCTCTTGTGGTGCGAGGTGCGCGTGTAAAGGGGCTGTCCATTTACCTGTGGGCAGTTAAAACACCCCAAAGGTTGTTAAAGAGATTCTGAGGAACCGGGTCCCTCACTGGGTGTTAAAAGCTCTTCATTAGTGCTAATGTACGCTAAATTAAGGTGTCAATTAGACCGAGCGTATTCATCAGGATGGTGCGTTTTAATAAATTGTGTATTTAACATGATTGCGTTTTATTGACTTCCACAGTAATTGCGTATTTTTCTCTTTACAGGACAAGCTTAGCTGGAAAGAGATACATGGGACACACAGACAATTAAAGGCTGGAATAGGCACTCTGCTTCAAGTCCCAGGATTTGTGAAGGTGAGTCTTGTTCAGGGCTCTTCCTTTCTCCATCCCGGGTCCTTCCTCCGTGTCTCTGCCATGGCTGGTTCAGTCTGATGTGCAGGAGAGGGGTGTACTGCAGAAATCACCTCCCCCCTCCTCTGGCCTCCTAATTAAGCTAATTAATCTCTGTTCTATCTAGACTGTGCAGAAATAATACCCGGAGAGGGTTTTCTGGAAGGCACCACCCATTAGATGTCTTAGGAGAACCCACCACTTTGGTTTAAAGGAGGTGGATGGTGCTTTGCAGCTAGTGAAAGCAGAAATCCTCTTGGGAGAGGGGTACTCCAGGAAGGAGGGCGAGCACACCTCCGTAGCTGCAAGCTAAAGGGTGGGTTGCCATGTTGTTGGGGAGAGGACGCAGTGGAGCGCTGCCACGTTGCGGTGGTCCTTCACTACTGGCGCAGCTTAGAGCTTCAGGGACACTTCGAGTGACATCTCGGCTGGGACGGCCTCTTGAAATGGATGCACTGACGTGGAAGAGAATCTGCTCCACATCTTCTAATTCCTTTAAAGGCTCTCTGTCAGTGGTTCTGGAGAGCTTCAAAGGTGTCTTCTGATTTTACTTGTTTGCTTTCTGCGTGAAGATGAAGGTAGGTGTGAGTGAGCACCGTTTGCTCCTCAAGACATATTAGCTAATATTTTGTAGGAGGTGCTGCAGAGGTGGTTCTTAGGTTTTAAAGTAAGCAAGGGATGAGTTCAGTGGACAAGGTCTTCATGCATGTTGATGGCAAAGAGATACCTACGTGAAAAGAAGATATAATGGACAATGCGATAGAAGTGACTGAAAAAGTGGTTTGCATAAGGGTTGGCTAAGGTGACCTCTAGATGTCTCTTCCAGTCTCGGTTATTCTGTGATTTCTATCAAGTATCCGAGATGAGGAGACTGTGATGAGTGATCAGGCAAGTGCACAACGTCTGAATTTTATGTGGTGAAATAGGAATAGACTGCAGAGGTATGTTAGGGGTGAGGAGTACATGGTTGGAAAGGGTGGGCAAGGAAAATGGTTCACACGCTTGTTTTCGGTAGAGGGTTAAGAGTGGTGTGATATGGAAGATGAGAGAATTGAGGGTGGTAAAGATAAGGTGCTCCTGAGAGTTCTGATGGACTGCCACATCCAAGGGATGCTCTTGCACCTTCCACGACAAGGTGACTTGGACACACTTCAGGCAGCTGTTTTGAAAAAAATCTTTTCACGAGGAGGGTAGTCGAGTGTTGGAAGAGGTTCCCAGGGAGAGTGGGGAATCTCAGTCCTTGGAGATACTCAAAACTTAACTGGTGTGACCCTGAGCCACCTGCTCTTAACGTCGAAGTTGGGATCAACCTTTGGAATTGGCCCAGATTGAAGGCAGTGGGTGTTTGTACTCAATGACATCCAGAGGTCCTACCCAGCCTAAGACGTTCAGTGATTCCATCCCCAAGGTAAAGGGAAAATCACAGTGGAACCGGAGGCTTTGGTCCCGTGTGAAAGGGATGTGGTAGCAAAGAGAACCTTGGAAGCAGTTTTTTGGGGGTGGGGTTGAGCTGCTGCCTTCAGATACGTGAAGTTCAAGGTAGCAGCAAGGCGTGCGAAAGCAGATGTCAGAAGGAAGGAAATAAATGGTGGCTGGAGAACAAAAACAAAATACGCGTTGCCTTGAAAAACTAGACGTTATTCCCAACTGATTACAGCAGCTGGGGTGCGTTTCCTGGCGACACTGCTGGGGATTTTTAGCCTCCCCATCGCTTAAAATTCGTATTTGGTGGGGGGGGAGAGATGTAGAATAATCTGCCTAAGAAAAAAGCTGAACATTTGTAGCTACGTTTCAGGCAACACCAAACGCATCTCATATGTCTCACAGGTCTGAGATGGGACAAGGCAGGGAAGCATCTGTCAGCCGCTGTCTTCTGCAGCTCTGGCTGGTAATGTTTGCTGAGCGTTAAACGTCTCCTGCAGAGGAGAACTTAAATCTGTCACAAACTTGGGGCCCGGAGGAGGGGAGAGAAGATATTTTTAAAAGGTAGGTTAAGACATATGCGTTCAGTTTTTTATCGCACTTGCATCAGTGTGTAGTAGGAGTGTCTTCCAAAATTTGCCTTTTGAGTGTTTGGCTTAAAAAGAAAAGGGAGAGGAAAAAAGCAGCTCTGTGGGTCAGGATTGTCCTTTCGCCTCGGTTGTTTTCTCCATGCGGCCTGTCATCAGGGACTTCAGGTACCTTCAGCTAATTAGTAAGGCACAAATGGTTTCGTGATTTGCACTATTTGTAAGTAATGTGATTTGCATTTTGCTTGCAGAGTTTGTAAGTAGCGTTAGTTATATACTCTTCAAAGTCTAGAGCGCTGCTGCGTGTGTGAAGTAGCTGGCAATATATTTCCTGAGGGCTGGGGCTCAGACATGAAACAGCTTTAAAGAGCTACGGACGAGGTGAGATCGTGCTTTTGGTTGATTTGCCCTGGTTTTGATCGCTGCAATCCCAAGATCCAAAAGGTGGTCTTGCACTGGGACACTGGGTACCCAGCAGAGACTGGGAGGAGCGTGCTGGTACCTGCGGGGCTCTCCAGGCTCCCAGTTCCAGCATTGAAACCGTCACTCAGAGCTCCTGTTTCTCGCATCACGTCAGTGGGTTGGGGTTTTTTTGGGTTTTTTTTTTTTGGAAGTTTCCCTTGAGCTCTTGCGGTGCAGAAGCTCCGATACGGTTTCTGTCCTTGGCTTTCCCAGCCCAGACCTCGTGCTGCAACCGCTGACCTCCATTTCCACATCCCCGGTTGAAGGACTTTGGGCTTCGTAAGCCCCTCTGCGTGTGATCCTCCCTTGTCAAAGCTGAGTGGGCCTTTGCTCATGCTGCTCCCAGGTTGCTGTGGCTGCGTGACCCCGACGGTGATGTTCTCAGGACCCGGTTGCTCCGTGGATTTAGGGTCTCCCTTCCCTGCTCACGCCTAGAAAACACCTTAACATGCTGAGTGGATGCACGGGCAGGAGCAACGCAAGGAATCGGAGCTTGGGTTTGTCTTTAAAAAGAAAAAAATGGTTCTAAGGGAGCCTGCTCCTCCTGCAGAGGAAGCAGACCCAGACATGGAACTGTGATGCTCTGGTGCCTGAGATTGTTGGGTGTGGTGATTTTTTTGGTTTGGTGTTGTGGGCTTTTTTTGTTTTTGGGGTTTTTTTTAAATGGTTGGACTCGATGATCTCAAAGGTCCCTTCCAACCATGAAGACTCTGTGATTCTGTGATTTATCCACTCTGCCAGGCAACAAGACAGCATTAGACCCAGGAGAAGCCTGTGCTTCCTAGACCACAGGCAATGTTTTTCATGTGGGTGCCTCTGCGGCGAGATGAGTGTGAGTGATGTGAAGTGGCACAGTCTGGCTAAGCTGGTTTGATTTTTTTTATTCCTTTTTTGCCTGAAGCTACTATGGTATGGATTATGTGGGTGGGTGCTCAAGGCAGCAGGACTTAGAATTTTCAGACTTTGGCTCATATATTGAGATTTAGCCCTCCTTTGTTTCTTTGCAGCATAATTTTTTTTGCGTGGTGATGGGAACATCTGGGTGCCACTAATCCTGGGGCTGCTGAAGTTCCAGTATCCTATTTGTCTGTATTTTCATATCCCTCTCCACTATAGTGCCCAAGCTCGTGCGTTAGCGGAGCTGAAGGTTCACCTTTTCCATGAAACTGAAGAATTCCCTCCCCAGCTCCATACCCTTCTGGACGTCAAGTGAGATTTGCAGTACTCGGTGAGATTTGCAGACATGGCTTTAAATGTTATCAGGAAGCTGTGGGCATCTCCTCCAGGCCCACATCTGAAGTCTGTGCCCCACTCCATCTCTGCCAGTCACGTCTTGGCTGTGAGTCTCCCTGGGAAGAAGAGTTGTGTGTCAGAGGTATAAGAAAATAAACTTTGTAAAGCCCAGAAAGCCCCCCCCGCACCCTGGGCTGCATCCCCAGCAGCGTGGCCAGCAGGGCCAGGGGGGGGATTCTGCCCCCTCTGCTCCGCTCTGGGGAGACCCCACCTGGAGCTCTGTGTCCAGCTCTGGAGTCCTCAGCACAGGAAGGACATGGACCTGTTGGAACGGGGCCAGAAGAGGGTCACAAAAATGATCAGAGGCTGGAGAATCTCTCCTACGAGGACAGGCGGAGAGAGTTGGGGGGGTTCAGCCTGGAGAAGAGAAGGCTCCAGGGAGACCTTAGAGCCCCTTCCAGTCCCTCAAGGGGCTCCAGGAGAGATGGGGAGGGACTCTGGATCAGGGAGGGGAGCCATAGGATGAGGGGGAATGGTTTTAAACTGAAAAATGGGAGATTTAGACTAGATATTAGGGAGAAATTCTTTGCTGTGAGGGTGGTGAGAGCCTGGCCCAGGTTGCCCAGAGAAGCTGTGGCTGCCCCATCCCTGGAGGGGTTCAAGGCCAGGTTGGATGGGGCTTGGATCAACCTGGTGTGGTGGGAGGTGTCCCTGCCCAGGGCAGGGGGTTGGAACTGGATGGTCTTTAAGATCCCTTCCAACCCAAACCGTTCTATGATTCTATGAAAGAAAAATATTCCGCTCGTTCTCAGGTTTGGATTCAGGTTTGTGTTTCTCCAGAGGTGAGGTGACCTGTGAGGCTGGCTTTGTGGATCTGCTCGGGATTCCTCTGGCAAAGGCGGTTCCCTTGGTGGTACCCAGACGCTCTGCCCTCCTGCCCTGGGCAGGCAGAGACACGGAGGAGAAGCACCGGCGCGTCCACATGAGCTTCTGCGTCTGCCATTTGCGTCTCTGCCTGTTTTACCAGTGGGGAGGAACTGATTTGACTTTTAGAGGGAGCCAAAGAGCTGCAGCAAACACACACCCTGTGTGATAGGAATCTGGCTGGTTGCTTCAGGCAGCCCCTTGCCAGGAGTGCCCACCGGGCTCTACAGCACTCCTGTGGAGTCTGTGGAATAACAAAAACAGCGAAGGAGTGAAAGAACGAGTTTTCTTTCTGGCCTGGATAATTTCTGTTTGTTTTTTGTTGTTGTTGTTGTTGTTTTTTTTCTTTTAAGTGAATTGAATGTGCTTTGCAAACGTAGAATATCGTTGGGTGCAGGTCCGTTTGGGGAATGGCACTCGCAGTGGAGGAGAGGCGAGAGATGGGATGGGAAGCGTGTGGGCTTTGGGAGGGCTTCTCTAGGGAGCTAAGGAAAGTTGTGTTTGTGTGTGTCTGCATCCCTCTGTGCACAGTGCCACGGCTGCACAGTGAAAGCTTTACTATTTTCTGTATTTATTTGTTTGTCCCTCTAGGGTGATATAATTGCGTACTGGGAGACACAGTCACTTCATTAAACAATGAGCTTTTGGGGGGCAGAAACTTTCTTCCAAGACAGCCTCACCTGGTCAGGATTTACAGCTGCTCTTCCAATAGAAGTACTATCCTGTAGTTCTGCTGTTTAAAAGTCAGACATGGGCTTTCAAAACTGGTTCTGATTCATTCATTCATTCCTCTAGCATTTTTTCCTGGGATGAAAAGCTTTACAGACTTTGATCCGGGGGCTCTGCCTGCAGAAGACCCGTGTGGGGTGGGGGCACCAGGGCTTTGGTGCCACAGTACCATTTCGCACTGCGGTCATTCCCAACCCAGATGTTTCCCTGAAAACCTTGTCCTTCTTTATATGACATTCATGCTGTGGAGGAAGCTTGTATGGAGCTCAATGTCCGGAGACACACACTTGTGAGCCTTTCAAATATGCCCTTTTTTTGTAATGAAGTAGGTAGGTATGGTCAGTGCTTCTTAGACATGACAGGCTTTAGGGACTGGGAGATCCTCATGGGCAGAGGGATATTTTTTCCTGCATCTCCCTCTGCAAGCAAAGCCAGATCTTTCCTCTCCCACATCCTCCTCTTCACATCTGCATTCTCCTCTAGACCTGGAAGAACGCGAAGGGACTTAGCAGTGATCATTATCTCTCGCTAGCCTGTGGCTAGTGAGCTTGTTCAGGTCAGAAATGAGCCTTTCTGTGTAAATAATCTCTGCAGGATCTGAGGGAAATACAAATGGCAGTAGGAATGTGCCACTCCATTAAAAACTGAGCGTGCTGAGGGAGTGCTGGTGTTTTGCAGGAAGGACTGAACCAAGGAGCCTGAAGACCATGGAGGGCGACTGTCTGAGCTGCATGAAGTACCTGATGTTCCTTTTCAACTTCTTTATATTTGTAAGTATTAAGAATCTGCTTTCTCTCTTGAAGCCTCTTGTTTCCAGCAGCCTGCTGCTCCCCAGGCAGGATAGGCTGGGATTTGGCCAAGTTGCCGTGGTGCACAACATCCCCTCGGCTTTGCAGTAGCAATAACTGAGGGTTTTGCAGCACCCAGTGATGCTCAGATATTCAGAAAGGCAGCGCAGTGGTCACTGTTGGCCATGTTATTCCTGTCCTTGGACAAGGGAGGCCAGAGGGAACGCTGGAACTGTAGTGTACGTGGCCTGTCTCTGGATGGCAGAAGAAATTGTTCCACCCTCGAGTCCTGGGTGCCCTGCTGAAGTTTTCCCTGGGAAACTCAGTCATTTTCATACCACATACGGAGTTGCTCCTGGTCACCCTGTTGCTCTTGACTTTGACAGGAAAGGTGGGAGCCCCCAGCCACCCTGGACCGGTGGTGGTGGGTTTCCTGCGTGCCCCTTGACTGGGCTGTCCTTTGGGGATGTGGCAGCAGCTGGAGAATCGGTCTTTCAGCGTTAGGGAGTAAACGGTAGAGGGATGTGTCAAGGAAGAAAGGTGCTTTATCTGCAAATGTTTCATTTAGAGAGGAAGAGACACTAAGAGCAGCATGGCAGCAGTCACCTGCTCGGCAGTGAGTATGTGTCACGGAGAAACACGAATTCTCCAGGTGAACACTTGATCAAAAGATAGCAATGGCTCCAGTTTCCCTGCAGCAGTTGTTTTATCTTACTCAACCTGGAGCGCTGTGTCCAGCTCTGGAGTCCTCAGCACAGGAAGGACATGGACCTGTTGGAACGGGGCCAGAGGAGCCCACAAAGATGATGAGAGGCTGGAGCACTTCTGCTATGAGGACAGGCTGAGAGAGTTGGGGTTGTTCAGCCTGAAGAAGAGAAGGCTCCAGGAGACCTTAGAGGCCCTTTCAGTCCCTCAAGGGGCTCCAGGAGAGATGGGGAGGGACTCTTGATCAGGGAGGGGAGACATAGGATGAGGGGGAATGGTTTTAAACTGAAAGAGGGGAGATTTAGATGAGATCTCGGGAAGAAATTCTTTGGTGTGAGGGTGGTGAGAGCCTGGCCCAGGTTGCCCAGAGAAGCTGTGGCTGCCCCATCCCTGGAGGGGTTCAAGGCCAGGTTGGATGGGGCTTGGAGCAACCTGGTCTGGTGGGAGGTGTCCCTGCCCAGGGCAGGGGGTTGGAACTGGATGGTCTTTAAGATCCCTTCCAACCCAAACCATTCTATGATTCTGTGTTGACCTGTCCCCCTCTCTCTCCTCTCCCTGTGCCCTTGCAGCTGGGAGGAGCGTGCCTGCTGGGAGTGGGGATCTGGGTCATTGTGGACCCCACAGGTTTTCGAGAGATAGTGGCTGCCAACCCTCTGCTCTTCACGGGGGCGTACATCATGCTGGCCATGGGAGCGATGCTCTTTCTGCTGGGTTTCCTCGGCTGCTGCGGGGCCATCCGTGAGAACAAATGCCTCCTGCTCTTTGTAAGTGTTCCTTGTCTTTTCTGTTGGCCTTTCGGTGTTTCCCAGGAATGCATAGTCGATGCTATAGTAAGTGCATGAACGGGGTGTATGTTATTTTAGCCATTATTCCTTTAGATAATGAATAGGTTTCGGGCACTTTTACATGCAGCTAGTAATACAGAGAATTTGCTTCTTCCCTGTACCAGTCTTGAGCCCGATGGATATGGAGTCTGTGGAGTGTATTTTGACTTTGTTAAGCTTTGTTTCAAAATGGTCCTATTTTTGTTGGTTTGGGTTTTTTTTGGTTCTTTTTTTTTTTTTTACTTTTATGAAGTGACCAAAATCGGTCCTCTTTTGTCCACCCAAAACCCCCAGCTCCACTTGTGGATTCATTCCTCACTGGTTTGCAACAAAGCAGAGGGAACATGGAGCAAAGCATCTCTGTAATGTTGGCAGAAGTGGTGGCCTGGCATCGCGGCTCTCAGCAGCTGGTCATTCCCCAGTACAGCCTGCTCTGCCCCTAAAATCAACCAGATCTTCTTATCTTTGGGCAATTTCCCCCCTGAATGATAGGGTTAAATTTCAGCCCACGTGGGCGACGAGTACTATTTGCAAACAATAGTACTTGCAATTCTAAAATAAACCATTTTTGACCTCTACCATAAGTTGAGACTGCAGGGTTTCCAGCCATCATTACCTCTTAACTGGAGAAGGCACTACTAGTAATGTGTCAAAATGCAAATATCATTATTTTTATTTTTGTCAAACGTGACCTTTTGTTTCTCCCTCTGGCTCCATTGGGTTTTTTTGTTTATTTCTTGGTTGTTTTTTTTTTTTAAATCTTGATCTTACCATGTTTTGTTATGATTGTATCTTGTGCAGCTGCTTCACAGTGCAGAAGTGGCTTGTCTCTAACCTTAAACGCAACAGGAAAGTCCACTTTTTTTTGACCATTAAACTGTTTTTTCCTAGAGATGAGCCTGACTCCACTGAGATAAATTCTCTCCGGCACTTGGCTCGCCCACCCCTTGAATTCATAGCCTGCTCGTTAAAGCCCTTTTTTTGGAAGGCATTGTGAGTTTGAGTTTTAGTGACTCGTGTCAGAAGTAAATCAGAAAACCGAATGTATCGCCTTTGAAGTCATGGAGATCTGCCCAGAGGAACCTAATAAAATGCAAAGGATCAGGCCCAACGAGCCTGAGGTTACTTCAAAGCTTGTCCCTGTCAGTTTAAGAAACTAAAAGTTAATGTTTGATGAGAAGTATTGATTGTCAGTGAATGGGAGAACAGCATTTTCAGCTTGGACCATGTCTGCTGCGTACGGACTGGGGACTTGGCTAGAAGGGAGCTCTTTCCTGATTTAACATCGTAGAGTTACATCATCGTTTGAATGTTCCTCCTGGTGTTTTAGTTACACTCTAGACCAGGAGAAGCTCTAAAAGTCTGGATGAGGAATTAGCATTCCGCTTTGATCAGGTCTTCCAGGGCTTGTGGTATCCAAGTCAGCTCCATGAAACATCCAAGCCATCTCATGTCAGTGAAGCACTTGGATGAGCATCTGTGCTGATATCAAGTGAAAAGAGATATGTTGCTAATTCCTGCTTTTTTGGGGGGGGGGGGGGGAAAGGGGGCACACCAGCTGATGTTAAAACACCTAAAACATCTGTGAAACCAGGAGTCTGATGGGAGTAAGTGTTAGGTGTTGAAAAGGCGAACCATTGGTGAGCTATATATCGCCCGGGAGCCTGGGAACATCCTCCAAAACAGAGAGCGTTGGGGGTCGGGGGGGAGGATGTGTAGTACTTGGGGACAAGTTGCTGGATCAAATCAAGTCCACTTACAAAGTTGTTAAAGAATTGATGAGCCGCAGAGCTGCTCGAGTGAGACTTCAGCACGATGCATAATGTATATCCAAAGCTTTTAGTCCAAACGTAAACAGAAGATAGAAGGGACAAGACGGAGGCACAAATGCGTGTTCTCGAGGTTCTGGCTCCTGTGTCTGCAAGGACTTTTATTTTTCATTAAGCTGCCTGTCTTTTGGTAAAAAAACATTCTGTGGAACCTAACATGTCGCATAAAGCACAAGCGTTTGTAGATTTCCCAGCATTTGGACTCGGCTCACGAAAAGCAACAAACGTTGGCCTGCGAATCAGACACTGAATAACTTCTGGATTGTCCTGAGGACCTGCAAAAAGAACGCCATAAAAATCCGAATCCAAAGTGCTGTTGAGCCTACAGCATTTCACCACGGGACTGGACTCCGCTTTGTGACAAGAACAGTCGGCGTTGGCGTCGTTTGGCTGAGTTTTGAGTGTAGACGTCCAGTTTTGTGCTCCTTTAAAACGGATGCAGTAGCCCCCGGGACTTTTCAGCCTGGAAACGTGGGGTCCTTTTGTGTTAAAGGCAGTTGCTGCTCTCTCTGGAAGAGCATCACTGAAACGGGAACAGGAGCCGAGTTGTGAACAAGAAACGTGAAACATTGAGTTGTGGGAACTTCTGCTGAACCTGTAACCACCCCCAGGAGCTGAGGCAGGAATTTTGACCAACGTGGGAGACCCCCCTGTTCCTCGAGATGTTCACCTCGGATGCGGGGGTTACCCGTGTTCACGTGGGGGTCTCAAGCATGAATTTGAACGTGAGGCTGACAAACCAGTTGGCTGTTTAGTTCTCTCGTATATCGGTAATCAATTCAATTTGGGGAGGCAAAACATAATAAGCAGATTTTGACTCTCCTTAAAATGCAGAATGGGAGCAAGTTCTGAAACACTGATGATCTGTCGTCGTCTTCTTCTCATCAGCCTTAATGGCTGCTTGTGGGGTGTTTTTTTTTCTACAGTAACTGTTAGAAATCTGTAACGCAGACTGCACAATGTAAGTGTGAATCAGTTTGGGAATGATAATGAAGCTTATCAGAGATAATCTGGGAATGGCTGCTTCCACTTCTGCACAGACCTGTGCTGGAGCCTGGGTGAACATGTGTCTCCCAGTAATCAGTAAATGAAATGCAATTAGCAGGGCGATGGGATTAATCACTTGATCACCACCTTAGACCTCTTAGTGACTACGCTGAGATCCCTTGATGGATGATGATGTGAATTTGCAAAGCAACGTTCATTCTCATCACTTGTTCTTTGCCCTCCTGTGGTGAAATTAAAAACAAAACAGTCTCTGAGCAGGGGAAAAAAAAAAAAAAAAAAAAACAAGCCTCTGCAGAAAACTCCAGCAGTAAGAATAAATTATAGAGTTAACTAGTTCAGCAAAATCCAGCATTCTGTTGGCAACCGGGAGTCCCTGCTCTTCTGTCTCTTCTTGTTCCAGGCTTCAATAACCCTCTCACACACACACACACACACACAAAAAAAACCAACCATCCAGACTTCTCTTGTGTCTATTTCTACTTGTTGCTTCAACCACCTTCATCAGTCCCATGTACCACATGTTTATTGCCCTCCACGTGATGCGGTTGTACCGAGTTCTCTGTTCACTCCTGTTTTTCTCACGTGGTGCCAAAACCTGAGTTTGTTTCTAAACGTTCACTCCGTTTTGTAAAATCACCTCTGAGTCTCTGGCTAATTCTTGGGATCCTTTAATTTTAGAAGGGCTGACTCTCAAGCGGTGATTTCTCTTTATGGCTATAAGAACATAAAAAATGTCCATCTAGTCCAGACTTACGGTTCCCCAAGCCCACTATTTTGTCTCCAAGAATGGAAATAAATGCCACTTTGGGAGAGGGTGTGAGCCTGGCCACTTTCTGCTTTCTTCCTATAGGAGTTCCTCAACACCACCATTTGTTGTGCTAAGGATGTTAGAAGGCACCTCCCTGCCTGTTCCTTTCACTGTTTGTGTTGGAATGAAGCAGCATCAAACTCGCGTGAGGCATCAACGTAACTGAGAATCGGTCCCAAGGACAGGCTGAGTCCTGAGCTCTTTGATCATAGAGTCATCTAGGTTGGAAGGGACCTTCAAGATCATCTAGTCCAACCATCAACCCAACTCTCACCAAAAAAAAAAAAAAAACATCACTAAACCACGTCTCCCAGCACTATGTCAACCTGTCTTTTGAACACCTCCAGGGATGATGTCCCTGAGTGCTTTCCTGCTCTGGGAGATCTGTTCCCTTCAACACTCTTTTCCTCTCTCCTTGAGTTTACCAGTTTTCTGTTGCCTCCAGGCAGTAGGGTCTGAGGTGGGAGCCCCGCAGGAGCCTTGGTGCTCATCCCAGGCAGGAAAGCCTCTACAGCACCTGAACGCTCTGGAGAGACAAGGTCCTGGGGGCAGCTCCTTCACAGCTCAGCATCACTCTCTCTGGGAATGAGACCTCTTCAGTGCATCTGATCTACCAAGGCACAGTGAATCGCTCAGGCTCGGTAGCATCACAGGAACAAGATGCCTTCCATGAGACTGAAGACCAGCCTCTTAGACCAAAGCAGCAGAAGGTTGCAAGGGCAACAGGATGAAAATACAGTTCCAGCTTAAACTGAGCAACCACGTGCCTCTCTGTTCTCATTCATCTTCCCTAAAATTATGATGACATAAGTGTCATGATTTTACTTCAGGCTGGATGCCTGGTTCTCTTCTGCTACTACTCAATCTGCTGGCTGTTGCTTTCTGTCGAGTGTGCAGCGTGCCCTTAATTTAAGGCCATGGATACACACGCTTTGGGTGCTGTACGAGAGATGGATGATACTTGCATAATCAAATTAAAATGAGGGTGGGGTGTTACCAACTTTCTGTAGAGGTTCTGCATGGTTAATACTTAACTGAGTGCAACCCCATTGTGTGGAGGGAGGTATTAATCATGGCTGGTTTTGTCCTGAAATGCAGAATACTCTGAAAAGAGTCCATTTTTTGGTCACAGGTGTGAATATTTGAGTATGCATCCCACCACCTCCTTCATCCATCTCCATCACCATCCCACCATGCAAAAAGAGCCATGAGCGTATTACTGTAAAATTACAAGCATCATTTTATTTTTTTTTAATTATTTTTCTTTTTGCATCTTCTCTCTCCCAGTTCTTCATGTTTATTTTGCTGATCTTCCTGGCGGAGCTTTCAGCTGCCATCCTGGCTTTTATCTTCAGAGAAAATGTAAGTATCCTACGGCGGGCAGACTCTTGAACCCCGGTGGGATGGTACCCAGCTGGGGCGCGGTGTTAGATGGTGGCTGACCCCTCTGTAGAGCAAAACTGTTGGTTCCAAATACCCACAACCCTGCTTCATTGCTACCCTCCACCTGCGGAACTGCCGGCAGGGCAGCGAGCGCTGGGGGGTGGACACTGGGGGGCTACTTCCATCCTGAAGTTTTTAGAGTCTTCCCGATGCTTTTGCAGCCAAACCAGCTGCACGTTCCATCAGAGAGAAATTTTATAATATGTCACGCCGAGGTTAAAAGCAGCTCTTTTCCTTTTTTCAATATAGCATGTGTTTAATATTAATGTTTAATAGTGGAGCCTCCTGTTTTCCCAACAGAGCCAATGCTTGGTCTGCAGTGCAAAAACTCTCCTGTGCATCTTCTAATCGTATTCCTTCTTGAATTTTCCTCTCAATGCTGCTTGTGAGATACCCCTCCTGGCCTGCCCTGTCCCGTTTTGAGTCCCATCAGTGGACCCTTTGCGTATTGCCCTGCTTACAAGTTTCTGGTCCCTTTCTCCACAGCTTCATAGGATGTCCCCTTTCTCTACTCCGCTGCTGTGTGTATTATTATCTGGCCAGCATCCCTCCCCTACGCCACTAGTAAGCTTTAACTATACTAGTAGTAAGCACTTGTTTGATTCTCTAACCAGCAAGGGTTTGGGATGTTTTTTTTCGTGGTCCCACACGTGCAGGAAGAGCCTGACTGAGCCAGGTCCAACCTTCTCAAGTCAGCCCATCTTTGCAATAGAGCGATGGCTGTGAAAAAGCATCGGCCAGTAGAGGAGGTCACTTGCCACTGTATTTATCTTGTTTATTTTCCCTCTGCCAGTAGGAAGAGAACAGACAGTACATTCACTGTGCTGAACGTGAGCTTAGAAGGGCCATGTATATGATTTTTCTTGAGCCAGGATATAATTCTCATTTGATTTACATAAAAAGATTGCAATAAGCGAAGAATCAAAGCTTGGGAAGCTCACAGCAGGACAGTGTGGTGTCTGTGCAGTAGGATGGTCTCGGGGGGAGGTCATGAGAGGATTTTTTTTTTTTTTCCCCTTTATAAGCTGGTGGACTTTTGTTTTTTACCTGAGCTCTGAGGGCGGTGGGGAAAGGAAGGCACTCTGCAGTGAGTGGGTGCCCCGTTCCAGCTTAAGCTTTGAGACTGGTCCTCACAGGGACGGCTTCTGCTCCATTGATGGGTCACAACATGGTGGGGTCTGGTGTGTCCTGGTCATTACAGCCCTGCTCGAAACTGGTGAAACACAAGGAACTGGAGGGGTCACTTCGAGTCCTGCCTGCAGGGTGACCTCTTCCCTCCATCACCAAGGATGCTTATGTCTTGCTTCTGGGCGAAGCATCGGTACCTTCTGCTCCCATCAAAGCTGTGGGACGCATGAGGACACACTACCTTGCAAGATAAGGTCACGGTGGTTATTCTGGACTTCCATGGCATCTGGCGGTGTTTTGTGAGATAAGACTTGCAAGGGGAACAAAATTCTCTCTTTCCTGAGCTTGTCTCCTTGTTTCCATCACCAGGTTCCCACTCTGTCAGAATGACTGACAGGAAAGGCTTAAACGGGAGGGAGTGAAGAACGTCAGAGCCCAACATAGCTGGAGATGGCTCTGTGCAGGAGTTAAACTCAGTCTGAAAACTCTGGTGGTTTGTTCTCTCCTCGGGTTTCTTCTGAAAAACAAAACCACCAAAAAACCAAGCACACCAACCTCGTTTTGCTGGTGCTATATATTTTGGTGGTAGCTCCTCTGGTTTGTTAATTATTGTGGCTAGTTTTGCTGTCATCTTTGGGTCAGGGTGAGACAGGATGTCCGTGGGGACAGTGACCATCCCTCAGTGAACCCGTGTAAAGAAGAATTCCTCGCAGTAGCAATTTAAGGTCAGGTTGAGATGAGCTTTTCTCTTCCCTGCGAAACAAGTGGCTTTCAAGGCAGGTGGGCCTGGTGAATGCACATTTAGGCAACCTAAATTTCTTGGAAACTTGCTGAGTTAGGTTTCTGTGGTGGTCATTGCACCAGCCCATGTGGCTGTGGCCTCTCTGGGTGTATAAAAGGAGCCAAAAGAGAAAGATACACTCTTATCTGTTCACTTTCCAGATAATGTTCAGTGCAGCTTTCTCTTGTGTTGTGTGTTACATCCAAACCAGCTCCCAGACGCTCGGCAGACTTAAATTATTAATAGCTGAGAGAGTGAAAGAAATTAAGAGACAAAAATAAGGGAGAAACGAGATGTTTTCTGCTGAGATTTGACGTGAGAGGAAGAGTCAGTGGAGCAGAGCGTGGGGTGTGGGAAAAGGGGTATTAGTGGTGGTGAGCTACTGAGATCTGCAAGTCCAACTGGACCCTCAAAGAACTATTTAGAAGCAGCTGTGGGAATGCCAGAGCTTCTCTTCCTTTGTAAAGGACGTTTTGGAGGGCTGAGGACCCTTTTCATCTGCAAGACCCCCTCCCATAAAGTAACATCTTCCAGGAACAACAGAAAGAGGTTGGGGAAGAG
>QJSC01027593.1:4679798-4690403 GCA_003697955.1 Calidris pygmaea | reverse complement strand
GTATTAGTGGTGGTGAGCTACTGAGATCTGCAAGTCCAACTGGACCCTCAAAGAACTATTTAGAAGCAGCTGTGGGAATGCCAGAGCTTCTCTTCCTTTGTAAAGGACGTTTTGGAGGGCTGAGGACCCTTTTCATCTGCAAGACCCCCTCCCATAAAGTAACATCTTCCAGGAACAACAGAAAGAGGTTGGGGAAGAGGTTGGAACACAAGAGACTTGTGTTCACAGAATCACATGGGGTTGGAAGGGACCATCTGGAGATCATCCCCTGCCAGAGCAGGTCCCACAGGAACGTGTCCAGGCTGGGTTTGAATGTCTCCAGAGGAGGAGACTCCACCACCTCCCTGGGCAGCCTCTTCCAGGGCTCTGCCAAAAAACATGCGCTGCCCATCACTCAGTTAGGAAGCTGGAGTCTCTTAGGTGGAAAGCACCGTGGAAGGAAGAAGTGGAGGACTAGTGACTGGTGCCCAAGCACTGCCCTGGCTCAGGGATGTTGGGATGCTCCAGGCAGATGCAGATGGACAAGAGCATCTCCATGAAGCCAGCCTCTGCATGGCATTCCTTGGCCCAGCGAGGAGAAGGAATGACGCGACACACATGAGAACGCTGTCACCTTCCTGGCCAGTGCCACCGCACCCGTGTTGTACAGAAACACCCTTTTTTTTGTAATTCCCTTTCATCTGGCTCTGGCTAGTTTTTGAGCCAGTTTGACAAAAAAAACAAAGTCCTACTTCATTCACTTGGCACGTAGATGTACATGTGCGTGTGCTTTTTCTCTGCTGGAGACGTTCCCCCCGACAGAACAGCTAGAAAAAAAACACAGCTCTTTATTTGTTCACGACTGTGGCTGGCAGAACTGTGTTGTCAGAAGCGTGTGAGAAGATCTGGGTGTTATCAGTAGGTCCCTTGCTCCCCTCTTGCCGTGGTGCTCCGATGTGCACCCACCTCATCGGCGCCCGTACGAGGAGGGGGGAATTGTGGCCACGTGAGCAGGACTCTCTTACTGACTTTCATCCTCCTCTCTCGGCAAGTTTTTAAAAGAAGAAAGATGGTTCTGCTGATTGATTTTCTTTTCTCTCTTTCTGTCTCTTTCTGTCTCTTTCTCTCTTTCTCTCTTTCTTTCTCTTTCTCTCTTTCTCTCTTTCTTTCTCATTCTCTCTTTCTCTCCTCTCTCTTTATTTCTTTCTCTTAAAGAAAGAGGGAAAGAAAGAGGGAAAGAAAGAGGGAAAAAGGGGGAAAGAGGGAAAGAGGGAAAGAGGGAAAGAGGGAAAGAGGGAAAGAGGGAAAGAGGGAAAGAGGGAAAGAGGGAAAGAGGGAAAGAAAGGGAGGCGTTGTGTGTGTAAAAAGACTCGAAGTCTACGAGCCCTGTTTATCAAATTCTCGTTGTTTAGTGGGATCAGTTATTTTCCTGGCAAACTTACCCTTCCAGCACTAGGCTTTGCTTTAAGCCAAGTCTCGTAAAAATCACACACAAACTCCGAGCGGTTTCCTCTGGGGTTGCTGCTGTCAAAATAAAGGTTTCGCTTTATATTTAAGTGACTCTTTTGTTTTAGGCCCCGCCAAAAGCAATCGGCTGGGGTTATTACCAATGGTAATATCGGTTTCAAAGTCCAGGGTAGGATGCTCTCTAGGTAAAGTATGCAGAGAAAGGGAAGGAAAGAGTATTATTGGGGAATAAATCTTATGAAGAGCGATTGAAGGAGCTGGGGCTGTTTAGTATGAGGAAGAGGAGGCTGAGGGGAGACTTTATCACTCTCCACAACTACTTGAAAGGACATTGTAGAGAGGTTGGTGCTGGTCTCTTCTCACAGGTAATCAGCGATAGAGCAGGAGGGAATGGCTTCAAGCTGCAACAGGGTAGGTTTAGACTGGACATTAGGAAACAATTCTTCACAGAAAGAGTGGTCAGAGACTGGCATAGGCTGCCCAGGGAGGGGGTTGAGTCGCCATCCATGGATGAGTTTAAGAGTTGTTTAGATGTGGTGTTGGGGGATATGGTGTAGGGGAGAACTTTGTAGAGTAGGGTCGATGGTCGGACTCGATGATCCCAAGGGTCTTTTCCAACCTGAATGATTCTATGAAAGGAGAACACTGAGGACATATTTCAGCATCTTCTAACCTGACCTTCCTCCAGTGCGCCAAATTCCCAAAGGAAAAAACCATGTCCTCTGGTATTTTAATATTCAGAAGGAAGACACAAGTTAATACCTTGTCTCATAAAAGTGATTTAGGAATTTAGCAGCGTATCTAATTGAAAGCTAGTGAGATTGAGCTACCTGTGTCATTCAGGTCTTTGTGACAAAGTTTTACCCAGTATTGATTTATTTTGGCCTTAGTTTGCATTTGTAAAAGAGAAGTTGATATTAAGTCGTATTCGGGGGTCTTTGAAGGAGTCGCCACAGCCTTCTCTTTTTTTTTTTTTTTTTTTTTTCTTCCTTAAATTTTGTGGTACAGTTACAAAGGAAACAAACGATTTTGTGCTCGTGCTTTTGTGCCCACCCATGAATCTCATACGTGTGTATGAGGGTGTGCGATATTTCACGTTGCGTATCGAGAACGTGGAACCAACTCGTAGCCGTCTGTGGCATCTGCAGCGCTGTATGAACAGGAGAAAAAAAAAAAAAAATGGGGTTCTTTTATCAGGCAGATCATTCCTGATCCTGCAAATGTGCAACCTTAGAGCAGTGCTGGATCCAGCCGAGTCCAGCCCCCTTCGCTGGGGATTTGCGGCGGCAGAGATTTTTGCCCGGGCTCATAACACGAATCGGCAGGGTATTTGGGAGAAGGGACCACACAAGTCAAGACCTCTTGGGAACCTGAAAAGGGGATTCCTTGAAGTTTTCATCCTGACACAATAGAAGGGCAACCAGATTGAATCAGGGCGTTCAGTTTAACAAGAGTATTAAGTTTGTGTATTTACGAGTCCTCCCAAGAGTGAGATGAAGTAAATGTAATTTCAAGGTGTCTCGCTTTTTTGAGAGGACTCTGAGCCAAAGTGTTCGTTCAGTTTTTCTATTTTCCTGTAAATGTAAACAGGAGTAAATGAAATTCCATTCCTTTATATCATGGACCTTAGGAAAAAATGTTTAAATCATCTAAACATTGGAAATATAAGGAGGATTATTTTTTTTTTGCTCCATGTGTGTGGGTTAGTTTAGGTAAATCTAAAGCATTGTCAGGGAAATGGTCTTTTTTTTTTCCCCCCGATTCATAAGTTGACTTGGAACACGTCACATTCACTACATGTTTTTTACTTCCTTTTCGTTCCCAGAAAGTTTCGTATTAGGGCTTCATTCTGCTTTCTCACATGTGGAAGTAAATTCAGAGCAGTTCCCCTGCCGTTCGTAGGACGTTAGCTGGTTTAAAATGAAAAGTGAGGGGAAAACCGTGCTTTGATTGCAGACCTCGTGAAGATTAGTGAGTTAGACTACTATTCGGGTGTGGATTTGAAGATCTTCCTAAAATCTGTTTTGGTCCTGTGTCGACTGAGGGAACGCTTTCAAATGGTGCTGAAAATTTAAAAAAAAACAGCTGGCCTTTAAGTGTAAAGTTAAGTGTAAAGTTGTAAAATCTTACAACAATCATTCAGTCATTTTTTATAAGCAACAGTTTTATTCTTCGGGTACCATTCACCCTGGATATAGCTGTGATTCAGCCAGTGGCTTTTCCCATGTTTGTCCTCTGAGGTTTGCCAAAAAAGAAAAGAACCAAACCAACCAACCAACCAACCCCCAGGGGGAGCTTTGGGAAGCGCTTGGGGAAGGTTGTTGGCAATAACCTTGACTTTTCCACCCGTCTGTGCGTTTCAGCTGACCAGGGAGTTTTTCACCAAGGAGCTGAAGAAGCACTACCTGAGGAACAACGACACGGACGTCTTCTCTTCCACCTGGAACTCTGTTATGATCACAGTAAGTCACACGTGGTCGACGCGGCGTTGACCCACACCCTCAAGCTCGCCCAGGGACAGCCTTCTTCATCCAGTGTCCCTCATGGTGTATTTTCAGTGTGGACATATTGGCCATCAAAATTGACTGTCATGGGAACTGGAGGAGTTGTTGTTGCCTGCTACAGGCGGTTCCGTAGGGGTGTGTGTACGTGCACAGACGTGCAGTCAGTGCTCAGGGCAGCCCGTGGTGTATCCGTCCCTCCAGGGGAGAAGAAGGGGATGCCAGGCTCTGCAGATGAAAAGTCAATTCTAATCTTAAAAGAAAAAGATGATTGCTGCCCTTCATGCTGATTCAGGACTTTAATAAAGACGTTTCCTTTGGCTGACTGAAAGGAGACAGAGCCAGAGTATGACTTGAATCCTTAAAAAGGACCTGACTTGAATCCTAAAAAGGGACTTCAGTTGAATCACCCAGCAGAGCCTTTGAGCAGCAGCAGTCCTGACCGTGAGCTGAGGGGAGAAGGGGCGGTCGGGAGCTGGGATTGTGCTGCTGGCTCCTTACAGACTGGCTGGGTGTTCTCAGGAAAATCATTCGGGATGCGCTCCCCAAGGCCCGTGTAGTTTGTGGCAATATTCCCAGTGGTACCTCAGAGTCTACAGGACGACATGGGAACAGTGGGGCTTGGGTAAAAAGGCTTCGGTGAAACAGAAGCTCCGAGGTACAGGCACGACTCACTTCTTTGGAAACAACAGTTGTGTTGTCTCTGCTGTGACTGAAGCTTTTCACAGAAAGAGTGGTCGGGCATTGGAATAGGCTGCCCAGGGACGTGGTGGAGTCACCATCCCTGGACGTGTTTAAGAGCCGTTTAGATGCGGTGTTGGGGGATATGGTGTAGGGGAGAACTTTGTAGAGTAGGGTAGATGGTTGGACTTGATGATCCCAAGGGTCTCGTCCAATCTAGATGATTCTATGATTCTTTGATCCCTACAAGAATAGGTCTTTGCTAGATTTCTCATATCTGTTTTCAGGGCAAAGTGTCAGCTCTGTCTCCCTTTCTTCTCCGTGCCCTCTCCCTCCCTAGTTTGCCTGCTGTGGGGTGAACGGACCAGAAGATTTTGAAGCTGTCCCTCATCTTCCCTACTCCCCTTTGGAACCGGCGATACCTGAGGCTTGTTGCCAGCGAGAGCTCCAGAGCCGGGAAGGGATGTTTGTCAACAGGGAAGCCTGCCTCACGGGCATCGAGAGGTTTCAGAACCGACAGGTAAGGGAAGCCAAACGCCGGGAAAAGGAGTTTCCCAGCGGGAAACACCATGGCTGGGTGGTCCCGGGTAACGAGTGGACCTGGCAGGTCCCACCATCCCGACTGTAGCTCACATCCTAATTACAGCTCTGCTGACAGCTTTTGAAGTCACGGCGTATTGTCTGGTTTTGAAAAACCCCCTTCCATTGCGTGCGCTGCCAAGTCCACGCTGCGCTGGATCAGCAGAAGCACAAAGATTTTTCCCAAGGGATTGAGAGGTGGCGTGGAAATTTGCGTCAACTTTTGTTGTGTTTCTGAAGGTTAGGACTCTCTCTGATAGTCCGTGAGGATGGGATGTAGTTGGCCCTTACTGGCTGCCGTGGTGGCTCCAGTTTAGTTCACAAAGACTCCTCGCCACCAAGAGATCAAGGGTTAAACAGCCACAGAAAACCATGTCTGTTTTCCAAGGAAGGGAAATGTTGGAAAGCTGCATTTCCCCGTTCTTTTCCTCTTTAGGATAGAAAAAGGGCATCTCTTTTGCCAGGCCTCTTGACTTGGCAATTTTTTCCCAAGACAGTTGAGCACAATGTCATAGAATTATACACTGGTAGAATGGTTTTGGTTGGAAGGGACCTTAAAGATCATGAGTTCCATCCCCCTGCCATGGCGGGGAGTCCCACTAGACCAGGTTGCTCAAAGCCCCTTGCTTCTTCTCACCCTCCTCTCAAGGCCTCACCTCGAGTGCTGTGGTCAGTTTTGGGCCCCTCACTACAGGAAGGACAATGAGCTGCTGGAGCGTGTCCAGAGGAGAGCCACCAGGCTGGTGAGGGGTCTGGAGAACAAGTCCTATGAGGAGAGGCTGAGGGAACTGGGCATGTTTAGTTTGGAGAAGAGGAGGCTGAGGGGAGACCTCATTGCCCTCTACAACTCCCTGAAAGGAGGGTGGAGAGAGGTGGGGGTTGGCCTCTTCTCCCAAGGGAATAAGGGAGCAGAGGAAATGGTCTGAAGTTGGGGCAGGGGAGGTTTAGATGAGATATGAGGAAGAATGACTTTCCTGAGAGGGTGGTCAGGCACTGGAACAGCCTGCCCAGGGAGGTGGTGGAGTCACCATCCCTGGAGGTATTGAAGAAACGTGTAGATGTGGCTCTTCAGGGCAGGCTCTAGTGCCCGAGATTGTTGGGTTGTGTCTGTTTGTGGAGTTGTTTCTTTTTGGGTTTTTTTTTGGTTTGGTTTTTTTTGTGGTTGGACTCACTGATCTCAAAGGTCCCTTCCAACCATGAAGATTCTCTGATTCTTTGTAGCCAGCTGAGCGGGGCGTCCTCAAAGTTGGGTTAAGGTTGGAGTTCTGGCAAGCACCCAGACTTATTGCCGCTAGGCTGTGGATGCTTTTCCCTGAAAATTGGGTTGAAACGTGGCCGGAACGGAGCTGCTACTGAGCTGTCTCACGTTGACAAGGACGTGTTTTTAACAGCCTGGTTACAGCCCCCCTGGCTCTGCCTCACGAGTGGGTCCCCCCTGCGCTCTCCCTCGTTACCCCTGGTCATGTCTCACACCCCATGAGCAGGGTCTGGCATGGGCACCAGCATGTTGTCCTGGCTCTGCTGTCTTTGCATTTTCTTTTTTTTTTTTATTTTGGGTGGAAATTAAAAATCAGGTGATTTGGAACACCCCAGCAGTATGGATGGGATTGAAATGATTATACTTCACTGTGTGTGAAGTATGTGCTCAGCAGGGAGGCGAGCTACTTTTTACATTGGACAAACTCCAGTCTATTTTAATTTTTACGTGTGACCTTTACGTTTGAGGAAATTTGCTGGGGGGTTGGAATTTTAGGCTGGGAGAACTGAGGCTGGGATATTTCCTGGCCAATTTCCACAAGCATCCTGAAGTCTTTACGCAGGATCTACCTGTTAATTCTATAAATGACATTAAAAGGTGATGGTGGCTACGCTGCATAAGAGGAAGGATTGCTGCGGTGCGCGGCCCCGAGTTTGTGGTGAAATTAATTCTCCTGTATCCAGAAGATCAGCAGGTGTTCGTCCGTGCTCCTTCGGGTGAAGGCGCCGAGGTGTACCTCTGGGACTGACGAGGGCTCTGCTGTGAGGACAAGGCGACGTGCTGCTCAGCTGTGTCTCACCACGCTTTGTCCTTCCTAGGGCTGCTACACCGTCATCCTGAACTCCTTTGAGACCTACGTGTACCTCGCGGGAGCCCTTGCCATCGGCGTCTTGGCCATTGAGGTACTTTCTGTTGCCCAACTCGAAGAGGAGCGAGCGTGGGTAGATGTCCAGCAGCGAGGCCAACGGGGAGGTCATCCCCCGTGCCAGGGGAAGCTGCCCCTGCCCAGTCCCAGCGAGTTATCCACTGGTGGGTTGTCCTTTGCCACCAGAGGCAGGGAGATGACGGGTGCCGCGGGCCTGCAGTGCCGCCTCGTGTCGGCCCCGCCGCAGAGCTCACCGCTGGCCACAGGGGCTCTGGGGGACCCCATCTTCTGCCCTGGGGCTCCTCATTGCAGCAACACCCCCCCGTCAGGCTGGCTGATCTATCTGCTTGGTTAATGTGTTCGAAAACGCTTTAAAAGCTTCTTGTTAGAGCCTGAAACTATTGGCTCCCGGAGCATCGCCCTCACCCAGCGTTGGCATCTGGCTCTTTGGTGATGTTTCTGAGGAACGGGCTTCCACCAGACACAACGTGAGCCTGGAAGCGATGGTCCCTGCTCTCCCCAGTCCTGTGCAAAGGAGGGGGAGCGGGGCAGAACCCCGGCAGCCCCCATGGATGCCCCGCTGTGCCCGCTCCGGGCAGTGGGAACGGTGTGGAGAGCAGGGACAGCGGAGCTTGCGACACCCGGGGCGGTTTGGGAATGGAGCCAGGCTGCTGGTGCAGCCACAGGCACTTCAGGGGAAGGAGGAGAAGGGGTCGCCTTCAGGAATAAAGTTTTCCCCCAGGGTGGTGGGAAGGGTCCCCATCTCTCTACCACCGACCGCCAGGGAGGAGGGAGTGATAGGAGTGGTCCTGGGGCCAGGGGATGGCTTTACAGATCTCCTGGAAGATGCAGCTGACTCTGGTGGTTCTCTGTTTTGTTTTTGCCCTCTTCTCTCTCCCCCCACTGCCCCTCTTCCAGCTGTTTGCCATGATCTTTGCCATGTGTCTCTTTCGAGGGATCCAGTAAGAGGTGGACCACCACGTTCCCCACGTACTCGGAAGAAAGAAGGAAAATCAGAAGAAACAAAACCTGAAAACACCCAAAAAGAAAAAAAAAACTTTATTTTTTTTAACAAAATGGGGCAGGCGAGGTGGGGGGGGAGGGGAGGCGGAGGGAGGGGGAAGAAAGGAAAAAAAGAAAAAAAGAAAAAAAAAAAAAAAAAAGAGGGGTTGTAATATATGAATGACCAAAAGGATTGTACTTCAGGGGCTGGAACTTTGAGGTGATGTGCACTACACTGTACACGGGACCCTTGCCCAGAGCCACCCGCAGCAGCCGTGGAGCAGGAGCCCAGCGCAGCTGATTGCACTAGAGAGGGATGGAGCCGGCGGGGACGAGCCGGGAGGACGAGCACAGCCCCCTCTCCTGCGAGGCCCTGCCTGCCCTTCCCAACTTCATCCTGCTTCAGACAGCAAAGGACTGGAGGACATCCCCGCGGGGACTGGATAAAGCAACGGGTTGGCCGAAGTCTGTGACTGTCCAGGTGGGTTTGAGACGAGTCGCGGTGGCTCGTCTCAGAAGCAGGTTGCGTTCGTATTTCTGGCTTTAATGCCCAGCCACGGAATGAAAACACACGTTCTTGGGTGCAAGCTTTGCCCCCGTCACCTGGAACTTCTCGGAGAAGTCAGGCACTTCGGTGAGGTTGGCTTTTCTCTGGAGCCCCAGGCAGGAGTGGTCTCTCTTAGCGATGGGACTCGGCTGAGGCTGGCTGATGGTCAAGAGTTTGGTGCCTAACTTTCTGTTTTTACTAAGATTTACTGTTCTTTGTTGTGGAAAAGAAAGAGAGGTAATAGTTCCCTGCTGTGCTTCCATATCCTGGGACAAATAATGGCTCTGGTCAAGAATCATTGATAACTGCTGCCTTCCTGGGAAGGGCAGGAAATAGTGGTTAGATCTTGATGGCCTTTGCCTTTCCCTTCGTACTTGCAAAGAAAAAAAGAAAAAAAAAAACACGCTTTGTGGTGCTCTCTTAGCATAAAAACTTGCAGTGGATTCCTGCAGTGCTTTCCAGCCTTACGGGGAGTCCCAGGCGCGGTGCTGGATGGAGGAGGCTGGGCTTTGTCAGCCGCTCCCGTTGGAAGAGTCTCGCGGCGGCGTTTCTGCTGGGAGGGTTTCCCCCGAGATCCTCCCGTGGGCTCCCGGCGAAAGCATCGAGTCGGAATCGTTTTGGGTGGGAGCGGTTCCTCCCTTGAGAACGGCCTGCTGCTTCACTAACGCTGTCATCTGTTTGGACGTGAAGCGGAGAGAGATGCCCAGGACTGGACCTTAGTCGGGGATGAAGATGGGACCGGTGGGGCCCCCGGTGGGTTCCAGGAGCACCCAGGGCGCAACCAAACCACCAGCTGCCGCTCCAGCCCTCGTGATTGTCGACCCGGACGCGTCACTGGTTTCTCTTCCTCTGGAAGCCTCAACCCCTGTTGCCTTAATTGTTCACCTGGTCACTCCCCGACCCCAAACTCATCGTTGGGGGTGGGGGGCACGACGACGACAGAAGGGGCCGTGGTTTCTTGTTTAGTTTAGGTCTTTTTACAGATTTTTTTAGGCTCACATTATGGAGCACTTCTTTTATATAGGCTTAAACCAGCAAGAGCTGGGAAGGAAGGGGAGGGGGGCAGAAGGCAGGAGCGATGAACTTCGTGCCCGGGTTTGGCAGCGGCAGATGCCCTTTGCCGGGCTGTTCCCTGGGGCTGGGACCGGGTTGGGGAATCAGGATTCTAAGGAACAGGAAGAGGCATTAGAGCTTTTTTCAGGCTTCATCTGAGAGCAGCAATTTGCCCGTCAGCAGGAGAAGGGCTCGGCAGGTAGAGCTGACCACCCCCCCCCCGCTCAAGGCCACCGTCAGCATCTTCCACAAGGGAAGGGGAGGCCAGGGCTGCCGAGCGGCCTCGGATGTTGCATTAAACCCCGTGGAAAGCTTTGCTGAACTAGTTCCTTCTGCATCTGCTTCTAATGAGGCGTTTTACCATTAAATCCCGGTTCCGTTGTGTAATGAAGGAAAGCACGTTTCGCTAGCCGGAACCCAGCAGTATTTGTGTGCCCGACAGCAGGTGCTGCGCTTGAAGAGAGGGAGAAGAAAAAAAAAAAAAAGACCTGTTGCATCTCCTCATCTCACAGGGAAGGGGCTGAGCAGGAGGAGAGCTTATCTGGTCTGCTCCTGCCTCGGGAGCTGGTGTCCACGGCTGTTCTGGGAGAGCAGTTCCCAGGGGAGGAACAGCCCCAGGAGCGGTGATGGTAATTTGGCTGGAGGTGAGTGAGAGAAGCAAAACTGCCTCTCC
>QJSC01027593.1:4545822-4678617 GCA_003697955.1 Calidris pygmaea | reverse complement strand
TTAAAAAAAAAAAAAAAAGACATAAATAAAAAAAATAAAAGAAAGATATTGTGACAGTGAAGTGAAACGGCTTTAATTTTTCACTATTTGCTTGGTGTTAAGTACAGTCACTTTCTTACCAGAGGAGAAAGAATAAACTCAGGTACAGCAGCTAAAATGAGGTATAAACTGAAGTGTCCCATTCTCCCCTGTCCCCCCCCCCAACCAACCCCACCCCGAGTAAAAACCCTTGACCAGGAAGAAGAGGCCACCTCAGGCCAGACAGAGCCTCTCCTTTGTCACCAGCTCGTTTGCCAGATATTGGTGAGGAGTAAATAAGGCGATGTCGGGGGTTCTACGTGAACGATGAACTTTCTTCACCCTCAAAAGCGAGGGCTCTATGAACACGAGGGGCTGGGTCCAGCTCTCGCAAAGAAAATTGGGGGGGTGGGGGGGGTGGTCCTGGACCGCAGTCCAGGTTTTTTTTTTTTTTCTCCCTCAGCAGATCAGCAGCAGAGCCTGAAGTGACGCCTCAGGCTTTTGATCCCAAATTATGTGCTCAGCTGCCACCTGCAGCCGCGATGCCAGCACTAACGCAGTGTTTCAGCATCCTCCTCCCTTTCCCCCCCCCGCCACCGCCGCGCACCGGAGTGAGGACAACCAGCCACAGTTGGGTTTGTTTTTTTTTTTGGCAGCCCTGCAGATGCTCTGCCCTTGAGGTGGCTCCATCCTGAGAAACTCTTTCCCCTTCCACCGACCTCACCTGCTACAAATGCGCCTCCTCAAGTGGGCCTGGGCACGTTTCTCCTGGTTCTACGGGGTCCATTTAGAGCACGATGGAGCAAGAAGCATGAAAACCAAAACAACTTCACCTCTCCCCTTTCAGGACTAGCATGAAATCTCGTCCATGGCCACTCTCCCAGGTTGCGCTCTGTGTCAGAGCAGAAGACATTGACTGGCAAAACCAGAAGTAGCTCAGTGTTTTAAGTTCTGCAGAGGCAGCTGCTAAGCAGGAATCTGATCTCACCTGATCTGAAGCTCTTTTAGAAAGCTATGACTGCTTCCCCCACCTGACTTAACCATCAAGAAGTCTTCACATTCAGTTCTCATCCTGCTTGATGATATTTGAAGGTACGCTACTCAGGCAGCCACCTCCAGACCCCAAGTCCTAAGTTCCTAGCACCAACACAGATGGGAGGATGGCAATAAGACCCCCCGTTTCCTCCTCCTTCTAAGACTGCTTTTGCTGTGGTCACTTTTACTTCTTCTACAAACACAATTTCCCACCTGCTTCCCTCCACCCCCCCCCCAAAAAAAAAAAAAACAACGCTCAGTCTGTGCATACATTCACGTGACCCCAAAACACGAAGAATCAAGCTCCTCCACGTACCTGTACCAAGACCTACAGCCCAAGCGCTGCGCTGGAGCCACTGCCGGCGTGCAGGGCAAGGGGAGCAGCAGCCACAGTGGCCCCAGCACCGCTCCCTCTAACCCCTCACTCTCCCCGGGCTGCGCTCGATCATTTCCTGCCTCACGGGGAAAAAGTTTCCCTCTCGGAGCCCAACTGTCCCACCTGGACTGCGAGGCTCCTCTAAAATCTAAGTTCTAGTTGCTCAGCATCGTATTTTGGCCACCTTGAGAGCAGGCGTGTGTTGTTGGGAGGCTCCAGAATTTAGCCTCCTGATGGATGTTGCCTCTCCTTTTGATTTAGGGAAAAAAAAAATANATATATATATATATATATATTAGTTGTGATGTTTCCTGGTTCAACGACTCCCAATATTTTTGCCCGGCAAGACATTTTTCGTGTGGCCAGTAGGTACAATGCGCACAGCGCCCCAAGTTTACGCAGCAGCTTCTAAATGCCAAAAGCACTAACACGACACACAGGAACTACCCGCTACCACCTTCTAACTCTACTAAGATACTACACAGCGACAGCCCTACATCCCAGTCTCACCAGCGGCTCCAAGGGCTTCTTGTCCACACAAGCTCTTCTGCTGGCGTAGGCACCTTTCTCTGGGATTTTGGGGCGCCAGCTCTATCCCAGGGCACGCTTTGATGGAGTAAGAAGTCCATAATCTCGTACGCGGACCTTCTGGCTTTAGTTCCACGGAGAGGAAAAAAATAATGCCACCTCCAGCTGTGGACGGGGATAAGCCACAAGGAAAGTGCTAGGAAGCAGAGCAGCCAAAGCTGGTAAGCCCAGTAGGCGTTGGGAGAAACTGGGCAGTGAGTACTAAAGCCCATTTAGTCCATCCTTGACTGAGCTGGAAAAGGCGATGGTGCCTTTGTACTCCTCGCTCTTCTTCATCCCAGTTAAGTATCTTAATGCTACACACTTTGGTCCTCTCTTCTCAAAGTCAGACGAGGTGGGATGCCTGCACATCAGCGGAGCTGGAACGCCATCTCCCACTGCTGGGACTCATCTCCAGGGGCTGCTCACCGACCCAAGCGGCTGTACACAACAGCACTCCAGGCCCTGCAGATCCAGAAGCTGATCTCATGCCCACCACCACCACCACCATCAGTAAAGCTGCAACTGTAGGAGGTGTTCTGGGGCGAAGGGGACAGAAACTTCACGGAACATCCCAAGCAAAGGGATGTCTTTGTGCTCAACGGGCTATTTCCAAGAGCTTCCTTCACTTCTCAAGTCTCGTACTTCAAGCTGCTCAGCTGTGCCCGGTGCTGTCCCCAAAAAGGGGACCAGCATGGAGGTCTCCCTCTCCTGCTCAAGCTCCTGCCAAGCTCCTTTGCACAGCACTGGGTGCAAAACTATGATGGGGGTGGCACCCCTGGCAGAAGGGAAGAAGAGGGGGCTGCAAAGCCCCAAACTTGACCTTGCCCTGCCCAGCTCCCGGCTCCACGGACAGTCAGTACTTGCTAAAAGGGGAAAGGACTGTACAGGAGGAGAGGACACTCCACCAGGCAGGAGCAAGACTTACCACGGGGAGCAGCCGAGTCCTCCAGCAGGTTCCTCACCGCCCCGTCTCCTCAGGGATTTGGTTTCAATGTGCTGGTCTGATTTTGTGCTTTGTTTCCAGCAGGTTCAGAGCCTGTGAGCCCGTCGGCCAGTTCCTCCCCCCTGCCCCAGCCCCGGGAAACCGGCCCTTTTCCCTGAGCCTTTCTCCCGCTGCTCCTCGCCTCCTCCTGGGGAGGTTGAGGCAGGGCTGGGGGAGGCCCACCTGATGCTGCTCACCCCCCCAAAACATTTCACCTGGCAATGCCACCAACACCGAGTTACACACTGATTCATGCCGGTAAGTGGAAAAGAAGGAAACCACTTTAGAACAAAAAGGGACTAACCAAAAAAAAAAAAAAAAAAAAAAAAAAAAAAAGTTATAATTATAATGCAAAATTACCGACACAAACCCCCCCCTCCCACCCTTCCCGTGAGAAAAAGCCCAGGATTTAGACTTTCTTGGGACGGCGTCCAACTTGGTAATAATAATAAATGCTGATGAGGATGAAGAGGATTCGGCTGACCAGGAGAAGCACGGCACCCGTGGCTATCCGGCTGCTCTCGACCAGGGAGACAGTGGTAACTGGAGGAGAAGGAGGGAGACAAGGCAGAGGTTTGGTGATGAAAGGAAAAAAAAAAAAAAAGAAAAGCCACAAATGGAGACAAGCAGCACAAAGCTGTTTTCTACTGCCCTCTAACGTAGAAGCCTTCAGCACAGGCTCACACGCACGCCGAACCCACGGCAGAGGATCTTCACCACCTTGATTTCGCAGCCTCGACGGGAGCCACTTGGAGCTCTCACTTACAGAAACCCTGCTTTAAAGGCAGCCCCACATTCAAGAAGCCACAGCCCGAAATGGCCACCTGAGCAGATTACAAAACTCCTCACGCCTAGCTGTTAATTGTGGGAGCTGCCTGTTCCTGAGCTTGCTTTGTGGCTTGACCACCTCGGCGCCGATGATGATCAACACTTTTCAACTGCAGAAGCATCTACAAAATAAGCGTAGTCCACACAGGCTACCTCTTTTCTGAGCACCTCTCTTCTTTTGGCTACCAACAAACGCAGCCCGTATCTAAACCTTGTAACACAGGTAGTGAGCTGCCAATAAACATAAAATCAACATACAAACCCCCTCTTCATTGTTAAATATAGACAAGCTCCCTAGAAACAAGCTGAGCTGTTATTCTCTGTTTTGGTACGACTAAACATCCCCTTTTTTAGTCTAGGTTGCTACAGCCTTTTCTTATTAGCCCCCGGCATCTAGGCAGCCTGCTCCAGATGACCTGTGCTGGCTGTGAAGGCCAGGATGCTTTTCAGCAGAAAAATAAATGAATTGTCAGAAAAATTCATTTCCCCGGCACCTGGGCACCCTTCGGTGAGGAGTCCAAGATAGAGGCTACTCCATGGGGAAGGAAAAGGGAGAGCAGCTGGCAGGGGAGATGCTCCTGGGGCCAGCTTATCTTTGGGAGTCCTGCAGAGCAAAGGAGCCATCTCTAGCACAAGCCAGAGGCAGCACAGGGACAGCTGGGGATCTGTGGGCAACAGAGACGGTGTCTTCCCACCACCCGAGTCCACTCTTTCTCCCAGGGCCTCATCCCACAACTCCAATTTTGCATGAGAGTTCCCCCCTCTCACTCCCGCCCTCCTCCTCCTTCTCCCTCCTGGTGGCGGGGGGAGACACAGGTGGGACACCCATCCTTGGGTGTCCTCCTCCCTCCTACTCACTCATAGAATCATAGAATCATTGAGATTGGAAGAGACCCTTGGGATCATCGAGTCCAACCATCCACCCTACTCTACAAAGTTCTCCCCTACACCATATCCCTCAGTACCGCATCTAAACATCCCTTAAACACATCCAGGGACGGTGACTCAACCGCCTCCCTGGGCAGCCTATTCCAGTGTCTGACCACTCTTTCTGTGAAAAATTCCTTCCTAATGTTCAGTCTAAACCTACCCTGTTGGAGCTTGAAGCTGTTCCCTCTCATTCTGTCATTAATTACCTGTGAGAAGAGACCAGCACCAACCTCTCTACAGTGTCCTTTCAAGTAGTTGTAGAGAGTGATGAAGTCTCCCCTCAGCCTCCTCTTCCTCATACTAAACAGTCCCAGCTCCTTCAGCCGCTCTTCGTATGATTTGTCTTCCAGGCCCTTCACTAGTTTCGTTGCCCTCCTCTGCACTCGCTCCAGCACCTCCATATCTCTCTTGGATTGAGGTGCCCAGAACTGGACACAATACTCGAGGTGTGGCCTCACCAGTGCTGAGTACAGGGGGACAATCACCTCCCTACTTCTTCTGGTCACACTATTTCTAATACAAGCCAGGATGCCGTTGGCTTTCTTGGCCACCTGGGCACACTGCTGGCTCATATTCAGCCGCTTGTCAATTAGAACCCCCAGGTCTCTTTCCTCCAGGCAGCTTTCCACCCACACTTCCCCCAGCCTGTAGCGCTGCATGGGGTTGTTGTGGCCCAAGTGCAGGACCTGGCACTTGCCCTTGTTGAAACTCATACCATTGATACTGGCCCAGTGATCCAATCTGTCTAGGTCCCTCTGTAGGGCTTCCCTATCCTCCTGGGAATCAACACCCCTGCTTAACTCGGTGTCATCTGCGAACTTGCTGATGATACACCCTATGATACTCACCCAGGAACTGGACGGCGAAGTAGCACGCCTCCGTCAGCAGGCTCCAGCGGATAATGACCTTTTCGGCCGTGTAGAGCGCGTTCCACATGATGAGCGAGATACCTGCGGAGGGACAGGGGAGGCCAGCTGCCCCAAGAGCCAAAGGGAAGAGGGCAGCCCACCCTCTTGCCCCCAGAGGACCTCCTGCCGGAGGATGGAGCGATGCCGGAGGGATGCCACCGCCTTTCCAGCCATCCCCGCCGGGTGCCGCTGCAGGCTGCGGGAAGGAGCCAACCCGAGCATCCTGCATCCCACCCCCTGCCCTCAGACCCAGCCGTACCACCCCCCAAAAAACACGCCTTTGCAAGCACCCACCTGGCCTTCGGTGCCCTTTGCAGCGTGCCAGCCCCGGAGGGGACCCCGGCTTGGAACCCCAAAGGTGCATTCCCCACAGCCTGGCAGCACCAGCGCGGGGTGCAGGGCTTTGCAAACCCCCCCTCTCTGCTTCAATCCTCCGCTCGTTTTCTTCTCCAGATGGTTTCTCTGGGCTCCCCTCACCATCTTGTCCTTTGCCCCCCCCTCCCTCCCACCTGCCCCTTCTCCTGCTCCCACCAGGAGGGTCTGGCCCCAGCTGCAGCCCAGCACCCCGTATCTCCCAGCCCAGCTGCAATCCCCCTCTGCTGGGGCACTTGGGGGTGCCCCCCCAGGTATTTAGAGTGCGCAGAGCTCTTACCCTGCCCGCAGCGAGCCTCAGCCCCGACCAGGAAAAAGCAGCAGCAGCTGAGCTTCTCAAAATACCCCTACACCAACCATTTCTTTGCTAAGAGCAGCTCTTCTGCTCTCCGGCTGCAGTTGTCCTGCTGGGCACAGGCTTTGACCCCCCCTTCCTGCCATTTTGGGCCCCCGTCCCCTCAACTCTGTGGGGCAGCGGCGTGCCCCAGGGGCAGCGGGACGGCACTCACTGAGGAGGGCTCCTCCGTAGAGCCGGATGGGAGTCTTGCTGCCCGCAGATTCCTCATCGAAGACGGCTTCGTAGAGCTGGTCAGGGAACGCAAGGGCCTGGCAGAGGCAAGGGAGAGACTCAGCAGCCTGAGCCACCACAACTTGCCCTCTCGGGCAGCAGCGCTCCCACAGCAAGCCTTTATGGGATGGGAGCCACTGGCCAGGAAACTGGAAATTAGGGAGGCACAAGAAATATCAGCACGTCAGCTACTGCCTTCGTGGCCACTTTCTGTGGCCCAGGCTGCCGTGCCATGCGTGGTTTATGACCCTGCTAATGAAAACAGACTCCGGTGACGGGAACACGCTGCCAAGGAAGCCCATTACCGAGACACGGTGAGGGCAAAGGCCTCAAAAGAGAAAGAAGAGAAGGGGGATAAATGCCAGGGGCCGAGGAGCCACCCTGGGGCACCCCTTTGGCAGCCAGGAGCTGGTGGTACCCAGGACCACATCCCTCACTTACCATGATGGCGATCCCGGAGAACATGACAGCGGAAACCAGCTGCCAGACCCTGCGTGGGAGGGAAGATGGAGAACTTGGCATGAGCATAGGGGGCAATACCATCACTCACACTCCACAAAGCATTCCTGGCTGCCTGCTTGGTCATCAGCCTTCATCTCCCCTCCCTCGCTCTACCAAGGCAGCCACAAACCTCTCGCGGGAGGATTGGGCTCCCCACAGCTCCAGCCTCAGCATTGCAGACACCAGCCTCCCACAGGACACAGGAGCTCCTCCAGCCCCACACAAGCCCCTCCAGCCCCTGTGACTCCCAGCCCTTGCTGCAGGACAAGAGCTTGAGGGCCTTAGGCTGATTTATGGGGGCAGAAAGCAGAACTGGTCTGGCCCTGCGGCCCCCGAGAAGCCCCTGCAGGGAGCAGCGATGCTGGCGCAGCAGCCAGAGCTGTCTGGGATGCTGTGGCCAAGGGCCTTAGACAACCCAGCTCCAAGGTGGCCCAATATCTTACCTGAGCCCCAGCGGTTCCCGGACAGCAAACTTGATTTCATTTCCCAGCACTTGGCTAATCTGAAATTCAAATAAAAGACATGAGGTGACTGTGCAGACCCTTCCCCAGCCTTTAGGCAGTAGTCACCACCCCCAAAAATGCATACCTAACCGCACGTGGGAGTTTAAGAGGGCTGAAAGGAGGACAAAGGATTCAGATGTGACCCCTTGGTCCCACACCTGCCAAAGGCTGCCTTGATTTCCATCAGGGGCTGCAGCCTCTACTGCCCCTGTACTGGGATCATTCATATGCTGCATGGGGCTGGGGCAGGGTCACCATTAACTCTTCTCTCCTCTTATCTATGCAAGTAGGAATGGCCTCCTCCCAGACACTGCCTGGGAGGAGATGGACACAAGCTCCAGCAGAGCCCTCGGGGTGTCACAGAATCACCCCGATGGACACAGGCTCCAGCAGAGCCCTCGGGGTGTCACAGAATCACCCCGATGGACACAGGCTCCAGCAGAGCCCTCGGGGCGTCACAGAATCACCCCGACGGACCCAGGCTCCAGCAGAGCCCTCGAGGCGTTACAGAATCACCCCGATGGACACAGGCTCCACCAGAGCCCTCGGGGTGTCACAGAATCACCCCGATGGACACAGGCTCCACCAGAGCCCTCGGGGTGTCACAGCGTCCATCCCACTCTCACATTGGCACTGCCCAGAGCGACACCCCAAACCACGTAGATGGGAAGGCTACAAAGACCAGCAACAGGAAAAGGTCCTGGGGGACCCTTTGGTTGCAGAAAGCTCTCAGAGAGCTCTGCACTGTTCCCCACACGCAGGCAGGAGCCAGGCAATGCCCTGCCAGCAAGTTCTCCAGAGAACATCCAGGCCAGGGCTCCTACAGAGCTCACCCTTGTCCTCCAGCTCCAGTATTTCACTGAAACACGTTGTTGATCTGCAATCTAGGCCTCTTCCTGCTTAAATCCCCACTCCCGTGTCCAGGCCACCAGCTGGTTGGGTACTAGTGGAGCCAAGCTCCTAATGCACCAGCTCCGAGCTAGCTCATGGGTGTCTCGGCAATACAATTTCAGGGATTGATTAAAGTAGCTTGAAGGCAGAGCTCGCCCTGTTACCAAGAAAAGCCATTTCGGGCAGCTCCCATGAACCCAGAAGACTGTGTGGTCCATCGCTGCTCAAAGACAGCGTTGCTTGTGCCACCACAAGCTTCACCCCTCGCTTTATGGAAGCCCCACAGAGCTGGGAGCCCCGTTTTGGCCAAAGAGGCTGTGGAAGTCAGATGCTAAAAAAAAACAACCCAACAACCCCCACCACCTCAGTTTGTCCAGGCAGAAGGCCTTTTTTCTACCCTTACTGTCTTATGTAACAGTTTAGTTGTTCAGTCTGAAGGAGAGGAGGTTGAGGGGAGACCTTCTCGTGCTCTATAACTACCTGAAGGCAGGGTGTGGAGAAGCGAGGGTCAATCTCATCTCCCAAGTCACAGGAGATAGGACAAGGGGAAACGGCCTCAAGTTGCACCAGGAGAGGTTTAGAATCATAGAATCATAGAATGGTTAGGGTTGGAAGGGACCTCAAAGATCATCTAGTTCCAACCCCCCTGCCATGGGCAGGGACACCTCCCACTAGATCAGGTTGCTCAAGGCCCCATCCAGCCTGGCCTTGAACCCCTCCAGGGATGGGGCAAGATTTAGATTGGGGCAAGGTTTAGATTGGATATTAGGAAAAATTTCTCCAGGGAAAGGGTTATCCAGCATTGGAATGGGCTGCCCAGGGAAGTGGTTGAGGCACCATCCCTGGAAATGTTGAAAAGATGTGCTGATATGGTCCTCAGGAATATGGTTTAGTGATTTTTTAGTGCTTATTTCTTTTTTTTTTTTTTGTCAGAGTTAGGTTGATGGTTGGACTAGGTGATCTTTAAGGTCCCTTCCAACCTAGACGGTTCTATGATTCTACTGCACACGCGCTTCCCTCTGCCCTGCCCTCACCTTTGAGCGATGGACCTCGCCGTCGTCATCCTCCCCGCCGACCCCCAGGATCTTGCGCGTCTTCAGCCGGCTCACCAGGTCGGTCTGGCTGTGCTTCTTCATCAGCGGCGGGGGCTGCTTNAAAAATAAAAACCACCACAAAAATCTTCCTGTTAAGCTGGGAGATGGCTCCTCATGGTCCCGGGGCGGGGAGCCCTGGTGGTGGGGCTGGCCCGGGCTACAGGTGGCTCATCTCAGGGTGATGCTGCTGTCCTCGGGATCTGCTGAGAGGAAAAACAGAGCAGTGTGGCTTTAGGGTGGGCATTTACCTATAAGTGCTTTTCACCAACAAACCACAGTCTGCCCTCATCCCAGCACGAGGCAATGCCCAACAGAACCTCTCTGCTGTTCCTCCCCTTAGGGGAATTAAATGCTCCCCAGACTAGAGGAATTAAAGCCACTAAGTGTCGCTTTGCCTTTTGTCTCTCCCCATGCCAGACATCACAACCTTCTGCTGCCACTTCAGGCCAAATTCCACACAAGTCCCAGGTATTTATTTGTGTGTCCCCCCCCAAGATGTTGCAGCCCCCATGTCGTGCCAGAACACGCCAGCCCCTGAACAACAAGCCAGAAGCAAGACTTTCCTCGTATATAGGTTGCTTTATGGGAAACGGAAGATGATGGCAACTAGAAACTACAAATACTACCCAGGATAAGAACAAGACAAATTTAACAGACAGAAGGTAGGGTGGAAGAGATCTCTTCTGCCTTGGCGTGGCGGTACAAAGGTAGAGGTGTCAAGAGTCCTGTGAAATGATTCTACATCAACCTGCAACCGTGGAAAGCCTCCTTTCAGAAAGTCTTTCCTTCCAGCTGGTCTTCACTATGTCTTGGCTCAGCTGAACGCCAACACGTTTTCACATTTGCCACTTGCCCACCCCCAGAGACCCAGAGATGAGCCCCCCCCAGAGGCACCAGGGGCAGCTAATCCAGCAGGGCTCCAGCACCGGCATTCCCATACCCCAGCCCAGCCTTCCCACGCCTGCCCCGGGAGAAGGGAACTTCAGCTTGCGTCCAAAGAGTTCACAAGTCCTTGGGGAGTCATGAAATTAGGGACTGGTCATTTTGGCACCCTGCAGGTCAGCCTCGTCCCGCTGCCTTGCGAGGGATTGCCCTTCTCACAGGAAAACCCTTCCCCGTGGCTGCCCGGACAAGAGCAGACGGTCATGTCTGTGAGTGCCCAACACGTCTCCTTCTGTGAGGCAAAGCCAAGAGGTCTCACTGGCACAGAGCAAAGACTGAATCCCCTGATGGACAATTTAACAAGACCCTTTCAGCAGGCCACAGGCAAAACACTTTTCAGCAAGCCAGTTGGATGTGCAGGTCCTTCTTTTGGACTGTAGGGGGTTTTGTTCAGCTGTTTTTCAGTTTTTGTTTTTTTTTTGGTTTTTTTTTTTTTTTTTTTTGTGTGCTTTTATTCCTGGAAAGGCAGCACAGAGCCAGCTGGGTCTAGAAATATTTCAGAAGTGGGACAAGGGAAAACAGTTGCTCAGGAGGAAGGTGGAAGCTGTATACTCATGCCAACACTCGAGCACAAGGCAAGAAGCTCAAGAGGTAGTTGCTAGCACAAAAGTTTTAGAAGATTCATCATGTCCAGAGTTTGCTGACCGAAGTTTGTGGGTACTCAAATCTAAGTAATCTGCACACAAAATCCACCCCAAAGCTAGAGTGATGTGTCAAAAACAAAAGCTTGACCTTTTTAAAATTTCTTTTATTACAGTTTCTGCAGTCCTTTCCGCTCCTGGCAGACCCAGACTCAGCAGTTTGGGTATTGAGTGGCTTCCCACCAGAACCACACTGCTGCTGAAAGGGCAGAAGACCTGTTGCTGTGGTATTTCTAGCCCAGCCTCTTCTGATCCAGGATGTCCAGCCCAATCCTGAAGCAACACCCCTCTGCTGAATACTCCTCTCTCAGGCCGAGCCGCAGAACCACTCCGAGACCATCCTGCATCCCTCACGTGGCCCAGGGCAGCTCCTGATGGCCTGAGCAGCACCACCAAAGCCCTCCCCAGGGGTGAGAGACCCAAGGCTTGCTGGTCTGGAGTCCTCAGCATAGGAAGGACATGGACATGTTGGAGCAGGGCCAGAGGAGGCCACTAAGATGCTCTGAGGGCTGGAGCCCCTCTGCTGTGAGGACAGGCTGAGAGTTGGAGGGATTCAGCCTGGAGAAGAAAAGGCTCCGGGGAGACCTTAGAGCCCCTTCCAGTCCCTCAGGGGGCTCCAGGAGAGATGGGGAGGGACTCTGGATCAAGGAGGGGAGCAATAGGAACGAGGGGGAAGGGTTTGACACTGAAAGAGGGGAGATTTAGATGAGATCTCAGGAAGAAATTCTTTGCTGTGAGGGTGGTGAGACCCTGGAACAGAGAAGCTATGGCTGCCCCATCCCTGGAAGGGTTCAGGACCAGGTTGGACAGGGCTTTGAGCAACCTGGTCTGGTGGGAGGTGTCCCTGCCCAGGGCAGGGGGGTGGAACTCGATGATCTTTAAGGTCCCTTCCAACCCCAACCATTCTATGATTCTATGACTTGGGGTACTGAGTGTGCTTGGCCACACCAGCCGGCACCTCCAGATTCCCCTCGGCTACCTGCTAGGGAAAGCCTGCTGCCCACACCTCAGAAACAGCCAAGGAAGGGAAGATGGGATGGGAAAAACAAAGGAAAAAAAAAAAAGAAATCAAAAGGAAAAGTAGTAAAAAGAGAGAGAGCAAGGGGGAGGGATGGGAGGGGAGAGGGAGAAGACATCTTTGGATCTACAGAATCTCTCCTGAGGGCAAGAAGCACAGGACAGTGGTGAGGGCTGAAGGGGAGACTCCATGACTCACTGATGAAGACAGCAAAAAACAGTTTTGTGGTCACAGAGGCCGTTTTGTAACTGACCAGAGGCCAAACAGACCAGAATTTGCCTTCATCAGTTGTCTCGCCAGTTGCTGTCAGGGCAGGAGTTGGTGGAAATTTATCCACATCATCATTAGCACTGCTCTCCCATTAAGATTTTTCCGCTGATTTGTGGCAGACCACCGTCCAAGAGCCGGGACAACGTAGGCCAAATGTAAGTGCCAATAAAACAACCACCGAAGGCCATTCCAGAACATAGAAGTACACTCCCACCGCACTCAGCACAGCTACGGCACGGCCCCGCAGCCAGTCCCACATCTCATTATCCCCACCTTCCAGAGAAAGAGCCAGTTTAACGAATACTGAGTATTAATGAATAATGAGCTAACGAATGCATTAGTGCTAATTCAACGACATTCAGACAGAAGATGCCGAGGATCTGAAAGCCTTATACTTACGTTAATGTCTCCTGACACACTGACAATTTACAGGATGTTTTCTATTAGCCCGTGCGTTTTCAAAGGGGAACCTCCACCTCCTCCTCCTCCCGGGATTCTTCTCTCCTTAAGCCGTTTCCTGAGCATCCCAGGGGCTGCGCAGATCAATCACCATAAACAGGCAATCCCTACTCCCCGGCACAGCTCTCGGTGGCAGGCAGTGCCTATGTGCAGTTGAAAGAGGGTTTGGTTGTGGGTTGTTTTTTTTTTTTTCTCCAAAATCCTTTTTCTTTGCAGGCTCCTTTCAGCTTCTATTCCCCGGCTCAGCTGCTCAGTGTACTGCACCCAATTTTGCTTCGTGGTGCAAAGAAGCCTCCACCGGTGCCACGCTAATGATAGCTCAATCTCTCCCCACCTCCACAGCTCTTCCCCCAGCCTCCCCGCTTCCCTCCCAGCTTCTGGAGAGAAGAGGAGCTCTGCAGCAGGGGAGACTCCACCGCACACGCGACGCTGCTGCAGCAGCCAGAGCTGCGTACCCATCGAGGGAGGTGGTTAAGGGAGAGGAGGTGGCACTCCAGTACCTCTCACTCCCAGGGTTGGAGGGCACTTCCCATCCGTGCAAGCAGAGGAGAAAACGAACCGGAGTCAAGCCAGGATGATAGGTAAAAGGTTCACACATTTAAGCTGGTGACAAGCTGGAGGGAGGGGATGCCATCCAGAGGGACCTGGACAGGCTTGAGAGGTGGGTCCGTGCAAACCCCATGAAGTTCCACCAGGCCAAGTGCAAGGTCCTGCACCTGGGTCACCGCAGTCCCAGGCACAAAGACAGGTTGGGCGGAGAATGGATTGAGAGTAGCCCTGAAAAGAAGGAGCTGGAGGTGTTGGTGGATGAGATGCTCAACATGAGCCAGCAATGTGGACTCACAGCCCAGAAAGCCCCCCCTGCACCCTGGGCTGCATCCCCAGCAGCGTGGCCAGCAGGGTGAAGGGGGGGATTCTGCCCCCTCTGCTCCGGGGAGACCCCACCTGGAGCTCTGTGTCCAGCTCTGGAGTCCTCAGCACAGGAAGGACATGGACCTGTTGGAACGGGGCCAGAGGAGGCCACGAAGATGCTCCAAGGGCTGGAGCCCCTCTGCTGTGAGGACAGGCTGAGAGAGTTGGGGGTGTTCAGCCTGGAGAAGAAAAGGCTCCAGGAGACCTTAGAGCCCCTTCCAGTACCTGAAGGGGGCCTGTAAGAAGGATGGGGTCAAACTTTCTAGCAAGGGTATGTTGCGATAGGAGGAGTAATGGTTTTAAGCTGAAAGAGTGTGGATTCAGATGAGATATAAGGAATAATTTTTTTTATGATGAGGGTGGTGAAACACTGGCCCAGGTTGCCCAGAGAGGTGGTAGATGCCCCATCCCTGGAAATATTCAAGGTCAGGTTGGACGGGGCTCTGAGCAACCTGATCAAGTTGAAGATGTCCTTGCTCATCACAGGGGGAGTTGGACTAGATGATCTTTAAAGGTCCCTTCCAACCCAAACTATTCTATGATTCTATTCTATGATTCATGCTGTATTTGTATGTCCCAAACCCATGGTGACTGAACCAGCTCCCTGCCTAGATTTCTATCCAGAACAGAGATCTAGATGATTAGGACCTCTCTGCCACCAGCCAGCTGCAGGAGTCCATCACTGTCCCCATTTCCCAGTGGATTTCTTTCACGCCAGCTGCAGCACACAGCTTTGCACACCCGGGGCTAGCAACGCATCTTAAAACAACAACAGAATAATTTGCATTTTTTTGCTGGGAGGAGTATACTGTGACCCATGCCCTGGATGAGGGGTGTTAAGTTCTCCACCCTAGCGATGAGAAACGCTCCTAAAGCAGTTTCTGCTGGTCAGGAAGCCTCAGAGACTGGCAGGGAATGAAACTTGATCAAGCCAAAAATAACCTGATGCTCAGGCAGTAAAAACAATTAGCACTCAGCCACCAGGGCAGCATAATGTGACTGCTGCTGCCGCTCAGTCTGGCACAGTCTGCACACCTAAGCAACGGGGATACTTCAGATTTCTCACCTCTAACGAGCCAGGTACACAGGACTCCCTTCCCACGTAAACACCAGCCCATTTGGTGCAGAAGGCTCTTTGCAACACCAGTAGGAAACACATCTTGCCAGAGGTTCATTCCCACCTCTGCCATAGCCCTGCTGCTTCCTCAAGGAACCCCAACAGGCACAGGGACACTGTGTCTTCCACAGGAGAAACCTACCAACCCGGACAGTAGATCTCCTGCCCCTACACATAACGGAACTGCAAAGCAAAAAACCTAGGTGGAAAGGCATCTTCACTGGGTGCCTCCTGATCATTTCCTACAGACAAGCCAGAGGAAACCTCAAAACCCAAACCACCTGCGACACAGGAAGAGCCGCCTGAGGCGCATCCAAAGCTCACCCTGCAGGTTAGACATGCCCCATGGCCAGCCACTCTCCAATGCTCTTTGTGAGCAGCGCAGAGCTAGCCCCGGAGCCACCACCTGCAAGGCAGTGACACCCCATTCCTAACACGGCTCCAGCAACCACGAATGCCGTGGACGTGGCCAGCACCACCACTCAGCAGGGGACAACACGCTGTGGGGGTCAAGAGCTGGTTTGTGTTCCTTACCCTGTTCCTTACCCTGTTGTCACTGCAGGCAGAAGAGGGCACCCAAAGCCTGCTCAGCCTTTCCCACACATCCCTAGGGCTGTACCCCCCAGGGGAAGGCTCAGCCCCTGCGCCTTCCTTGATGCAGATGATCTCCTCCATCCCAGCTCTCCCCCTGCCCTGTGGCCACAAGAACATCCAGCCCCAAGCAGCACCATCACCGAGGGACAAGCTGTAGCATCTGGGAGGTACAGCCCAGCTGAAGGATTTTATTGCCCGTAGGTTTCACATTTCCTTTTGCAAGGAGCACGGGGAAGTTTCTTTCCGTGTCACAGGATGTGTTATATAGCAATCAAAAGCTGCGAAGCGCTTGGCTTCCCCAGAACAAGATATGAAAAGCCCTGTTGCTCTACCAGCGTCTCGAACGGGAGCTATAATTAAACACAGCCATCACACTCCTACCACCTGCAGCGAGACGCCAACCCCTCCACGGTGAGCAAACGCGCCCAGGCTTCACGTCCGGGGAGAAACGCCTGTTTGCCCCCGGGCTGCAGCTGGCTGGGCCCCCTGCCACACGCTGAACACGCCGGGTCAGGCACCCGGCACGGCCACCGGCACACGTGACACCCCGCAGGTCGCCTGGTGGGACACCCAGCCCCACCACAGCCACGCTGCGGATGGGTCGGTGGGCTCCCAGCACGGGGGACAAACAGATTTCCCTCGACAGCCAGGGCAAGGGAGGGGATTCTGCCCCCTCTGCTCCGCTCTGGGGAGACCCCACCTGGAGCACTGTGTCCAGAGCTGGAGTCCTCAGCACAGGAAGGACATGGACATGTTGGAGAAGGTCCAGAGGAGGTCACAAAGATGCTCCAAGGGCTGGAGCCCCTCTGCTGTGAGGACAGGCTGAGAGAGTTGGGGGTGTTCAGCCTGGAGAAAAGAAGGCTCTGGGGAGACCCCTTCCAGTCCCTCAAGGGGCACCAGGAGAGATGGGGAAGGACTCTCGATCAGGGAGGGGAGCCATAGGATGAGGGGTAATGGTTTTAAACTTAAAGAGGGGAGATCTACATGAGGTATCAGGAAGAAATTCTTTGCTGTGAGGGTGGTGAGAGCCTGGCCCAGGTTGCCCAGAGAAGCTGTGGCTGCCCCATCCCTGGAGGGGTTCAAGGCCAGGCTGATGGGGCTTGGAGCAACCTGGTCTGGTGGGAGGTGTCCCTGCCCAGGGCAGGGGAGTGGAACTGGATGATCTTTGAGGTCCCTTCCAACCCGAACTGTTCTATGATTCTATGATTTCATGTTTCATCCAACATGGGCATGCTTGGCCACACCGTCCAGCTCCCTCAAGCCTTGCTGCTGAGGAGTGTTTTGGCTGCAAATACAAAGGACACAAGGTACAATCTGCTGCTTGAGTGGCTTCCATCTGTATCACTTACATATGAGTCCATGCCCTCCATCATCCTCCTCCCCGCTGTGGAGGCTCTCAGCCTGGCCAAGCCCAGCAATCCATCACCCCAAATCTGTCCTCACTCTCCCCGATGGCTCGGGCAGCCCTGTCCCAGCCTCAGCCCACATCCACCACCCAGTCCCTGACCTTCACCCTAGGCAGCCACCACCAGGCAGCCAAGTTTCCCAGGGAACTGGGAGGATGGAGAGGGAAGGAAATAAGACATATTGGGATGGGGTGCTGTTTTTCTTTAAGGGCATTAAAAGAAGAATTCCTCTTCGATTTCCCAGCTGCCTTAGACAGGTGTTTGTGGGAGACAGTCCCAGAAGCTTAGTGGGCCATCTGTCCTGCAGATGATTTCTACAGGGAAACATTAGAATGAAAAATAAAACCCATATGCACACACACAAGTAAAAATGAAAAACAAAACACAAAAAACCCCAAGTAAATCCACCCTTGCTACTGGAAAAGAGCAGTTTTAAAAAGCCAGGAGAGCCCTGCAACCAAATAGGGTAATAAAGGAGGGTTTTAAAAAGAATCTGATGCAACTCAGTATTTCATCTCCTCTGCCTCATACCTGAGGAATGACACTGGCTCAAAGAAGCTCTATGGAAAGCAACCCTGGGACCAGGGAGAAGCCCACAGCCACACTGCTCACCCACAGCACTGCTGAATACTGGACCATCACAGTAAAACGGGACATCCTGGCACTTCTTCCCCCGACAACCTCAAACCTCCCCAGATCTTCTTTCCACTGTGCTCCCAAAGCACTTGACGATTTCCACTCACAAACCCTCCAGGAAGCTGATCCCCTTTATTCCCAACAGACTCCTCCAGGTCCATCCCTTTCCAGAACCTAAAATTGTAAGAAATCACAATCTGGGAGATTCGGTCCCCTCACTCACACACGAGCACAATGTCGCTCTGCACAGCGTCACTGGGATAGTGATTTCAAAGCCATCCTTGATGGGTTCTCCCCCAAAAGAAGATGAACTACATCTCCAGCAACATTATTTATCTGCAGTCTAGTAACTTGGTACCTGGTACAATGCAACTACCACAATTTATAAACTACCCATATGTCTACAACCATGAAATGGAAGAGGAAATGAGTAAAGTATCACTCCACCACCCCAAAAGCAGGTTCCTGATCTGTTTCAGGGGTGGATTTGCACCCCCAGACTGAGAACAGCTGCTGCAGGACGCCCCAGCACCAGCAGATTTTTCTTTTTCTTCCATTTTTGTAGAAAACAAAGGGTTCCTCTTCTCCCATAGTCTGTCATGATATGACCAGATGTGCAGTCTAGGCACACACAAAGAAGGGGGGGGGGAAAGGGCAGACGAATAAATTTGCATTAAGCAGGGAGATTGCCTTTTGGTCTAGCTAGGACATTTCCCAAGTCCCAAGCACACCGTCAGTCAGAGCACTCACCCCTCTTCTTGTGCAAGCCATAAAATTTGCTTGTTGGACAGAGAAGTCCCGTAAATCAGGCCTGACGGGGAATGGCCCGAGTGCCCATCCATCAACAGCTGAGTTGTCACCAGCACTGTTATAGAGCATTTCCCATATTACACGGTCACATCCACATTCTGTAAGAGCATATTATTTATATAAATACATATAATTCATAACTAATAACAAATTGTATGTTAATAAATCAAGTCTGCATTATTTTTCTATGAATATAGCAATAAAAGCTCCGGTTTGATGCGTGCGGACTGACTTTGGGTGCCACTGCACGGTGACAATCTCCTGAGATGGGTTAGTAAAGACAACTCAGGCTGCCAGACCAGAAGAGTATTTGGGCATTTACCTGTACTTTAGTCTCAGGGGAGAGAGAAGCCACAGGGAGCAGTTTTGTCCCAGGCTCCCTGCTGGGAGATGTCAGCCAAGAGCGCGACTCCTCCTTCTCGATTAACCATTTACAGTGCTAAAGATCAATACCACCTCTCATGTCTCAGCCCTGGACTACACACCACTTGGACCCATCTCCTGCAGCCTGGGAACACGTTCTCACTTCCTCCCTTAACAATTTGCCAATATTAAGCCCTGCTTATTTGCATGCAATTACGACTCCAGGTTTATCGCTCCTTAGACTCAAAACAAGCACAGACATGCAGACGGGCTCGGGGAGTTGCTTAGCAGAAGGGCCTCCCAACAAAATACATACTTCGACTACTTGGTAGCCTACTCCCAAAGTGGCAAAAATCTCCCTCTGACACCCTAGCGGTTTCTATAGCAACAGGTTAATGCTAAAAATGTGAGATGCAAAATTCCCCCATGTTGGGCAAACAGAAGCTAGGAGGCCAGATTTAGAAGAGCAAAACTTCTAAATAGCTGCTGGCAGAGCGAGCGCAGCCTTTGCTAATTCACAAGTTGGTGGCAAACCACCTTGAAAGAAATTCCTAGCGGTCTGCCGGTGGGGCAGCAGGTGGTACACGGGGATGTGTCTGTGGAGCACCAGCCTGCAGCATCCCCCAGAACCAGGAGGAGCCACAAGTACGGCTCTGTCCTGCAACGAAGCACTTGGCAGTGAAACCAGCCGTTTTTCAGGCAGAGAATTGCAGCCCAGCGCACAGAATAGCAAGCCTCAACTAGATTATAGGTTTGGCAGCGCTGCTGCCCTTCCCTGCAACCCAGACCAGCTTATTTAACCTCTCACACCTCACTTTTCCCAGTTGTATGTGAAAAGTAAACCTACCGCCCAAGTTCACACCGGGTACAGCATCTCAAAGGTGACTTCCCAGGCACCGTACCCCACCAGACGGTCTGCTGGTGACACCCTGTGCTGTGGAAGAAGGCTACGGACGCCCGTGCAGCACTCACGACGTGTTAGAGGCAGAAATGCCCTTCCCGGCCTGAGGAACAACCAGCTTAGCGTGACATCCATTTTTTTTCCATCTGTCTGCATTCCCTGATGGCAGGAGAAATCACTGTGGCAACCTTGGGGTGAACCTCACGTTAATACCACCTTCGCACACGCCAGAAGCTCCTCCTAAAAGATCCTCCTGGTAAGATTAAACCCATCCATGCAAAACCAAAGCATCTCCAGCTTGGTGTGGTGCCACACGGTGGGGGGAAGGCAGAAGGGAAGCCCACCGCACGACCAAGAAGCGATCTCTTTTGCCAGTGTGGTTCTCGGGTCAAACAGCTCTGAAGAACCCACAGGCTTTCACCACAAATGCTGCACCCACCCACATCCCCCCCTCAAGGAGCTGACACAAACCTGACTTTGCTTGTATTTGCTGCTAAATCAGGGGAAAAGACTCTGGGCATGCAGGCACGTATGTGTATGTGCACGTTTGTTTATGCATGAGCTGTCAACCCCCGAATTATGCACAGATCAACAAGGCTCTTTCAATTCCCCGACTGCGAAGTGCGTGACATTTAATCTCAACCTTCTTTCTGGTTTTCATGATGTGCATTATCAGCAATGGGTATTCAGCACACAAGTACCCTTTAGAAAGCTTTCACCAGAAGAAGGAAATAATATAAAGAAGAGCGAAAAAGACAATGCCTGTGATGGGCGAGAGGTTCTCCAGCTTCCACAAAAGGCCAGTGTACGCGTACTATGAGGATCGCACACAAAGACAGTCTGTCCCCAGCTCAGAATAAAAGCATTTCACAGGTGGAGAGAGTGGGGCTTGGAAGTGCCAACGATAACAAGAACCTGTATTTCTCTTCAACTCCCTCTTTTTAGCTCCCTGGGAAACAGGCAGGGTGAGCCATACCCCAGAGGTGCCTATTTTAGGACAAGATGCATCATCTCCTGCAATGGCTTTACCTCTTTCCATAGACCACAGGAGGAGCCTAGAAGATGAGCGAGACCAGGTTTTTGATTGCTTTTACATGGATGGGCAAGACAAATCCTTGATCCTTGGGGTTAACTTTTCGCTACCCAGTTCTAAGCAAACACTGAATCACTTTTGCCCATCTCACAGCACGGAGTCACACTTTGGGATTATAAAAAAGGTAGACAACAACCTGCAAGGAAAGGGGTTCCCATCTCTTCTGCTGGGCACAGAGAAGCTATGTCCTAAGCAGACCTGCTGTTACTAGTCACAGCCACAGAGGACACATATCAGCCTAAGGAACTAGAGCAAGATTTCTTGTTTTATAACAGAGAGGAGACAAAGAGGAGGATGCCAGCGTTTGGCATCAATAGCTCTGGTGATGGAAGATATGTGAGAAAAACTGAGAGGCCCCACAGTCAAGGAGCTCTCTCCCCATCCCACCTGGCGCATGCAAGAGAAGCCTTAGGAAAGAAAGGATAAAGGTACTACTGACTAGTCCTTTTCCTTGCCAAATTACACACTGACTACCTACCTTTGTTTGACTCCTCTACCCAGGGAGTAAGAGGCGACATCTGGGAAGCCAAGTGCTACTGGCACTAGCACCAACGAATCAGGGTCTCAAGCAACCATGGAAAATGCAGAGCTGCCAGATGTCTCATCTCTACTATCAAGGGCTGTTTAAGGACCTTCCCTCACTTCTACAATTTTAAGCACTTGAATACAATTTTGGACACTTGAATGCAACAAGCTCCAGTAATATCAGCATCATACAACAGCAGAATGAGTGTGTATACACACTCATCGAGCTTTGCGTATACATACATCTCTATCAGCAAGGACATAGCAGGGCCTCCTGCTCAGAAGTGCTCATGACACAGAAGTGCCAGGTTAGAGTCAACACTTTCCCCATTACCTTACCTGAAATGTCATTCCCGTGCAGCTGTGGCTCTGGGGACTATGGGCTGGTCTCTTCTCCCCCACGTTCTCTGCAAGCACCACTGAAAGGCACTTGGTCCCCAGGGTGATGTGGAGCAGGGAATAAATTGGCTGCAGAAGATAAGCTCAAGTGCTTTATTATTCCTCCATCCATCAACCCTCAATCCATCCTACTTGTCCGGAGATTTAAACAGTGGACATTGGCACAGCTCATGGAAGGGACTTGTTGAACTTGTGATGTACATACAAGCAGCTGGGTCTTTGCCAGCAGACAAGGCAAGAACACGTTCACACACTGCAATAAGCAAATGGCTGCACCGGGCAGGGTAAGGAGGGAAGAAGAGGGTGGAAGGATGCACTAGAGGAGCCTGCTGTTCAGAAGCACGCCAGATCTGTGCCCAGCACTTCCAGAGACTCCACCAGCAATGCTGGGATTAAAGGCAGCTACATTTTATTCCCACTTACCATGAAAACAACCTGGGAATGCACAGACAGATGGTCTAAATTCTTCAATCCTGTTTGGCGGAGCCTTTGACTCCTGGCAGATTTCCACTACTGCTTTCTGCGAAGCAAAATTTGGGCGCTCTTTATAGCTATTAAGCAGCTCTTACAGTATTTTATTTTTTTTCCTAGGCCACAAATAAAATTTTGGTGAAAACCAAACACCACTCAGCGCCTCTGGACTCAGTATGGTGGTTTTTGAGTTTCCCTCTCCTGCCTGCAAGGAGACAGCTCGCATTTCTACCTCCTTGGAACACACAGGGCATTTGCCCCGAATGAAGTGCCAGGCAGCTAAAATTAAGCGTCCAACCAAAGAGCTCAGCGCAGCTTAAAATCACAAACCTTTAAAACGCTTTGCTTCCTGAGAAAATAGCCTGCTTTCTGGAACTCTTTCTTGTGAGGGTGGCAGAGCCTGGAAGAGGCTGCCCAGGGAGGTGGTGGAGTGTCCTTCTCTGGAGACATTCAAACCCCACCTGGACACGTTCCTGTGCAACCTGCTCTGGGTGGACCTGCTCTGGCAGGGACTAGATGATCTCCAGAGGTCCCTTCCAATCATTCTGTGATTCTGTGAACATCTTCACTGCACGCGGGCTATGCCCATGCCATCACCCATGTGTCCCTCACAGCTTTGCAGTAACACCATAGAGGGGACCAGCATCTGTTGCCCAAGGGGGGGTGCATGTATGTCCTGCAGAGCAAAGCAGGGCGAGACAGCCGGGAAGGATGAATTCAAGGCATCTTCTTGGCTGTAAGGAAGATGGGTGAGGAAGCACGGCCTCCACAGGCTGACCTGGGGAAGCTACCTGCTCTTTTGGCCATGGCCATCTGCATCTACATCAGGCCCAGCTGTGAGCCCGGGAACAGACTGCCAGCATGGGGCTGGAGCAATTTTCGGACTCAGCAGCGGGATGCCCAAAATAACCTCTGTCAGCTGGAAAAGCCTCTCAGGCCTTTCCGCCGCCGCAAACAACCAGAGACCAGAGGTTTTCGTACTTCGCTCCCAAGATGGCACCACTACAAAGGAGCGCAATGGGCTACGGAATGAGTGGCGCCCTCAGGGGAAAACGCCGGCTGAGTCACCCGCAGAGTTTCCTGAAGACTTGGCGGGTTGGGTTTTCTCTGTCGGTCTCTTGTTCGGCTGCTGACACGGCCCCACGCTGTTTGCCTTCTCAGCCCCGGGCAGGATACGATGAAAACAAGAGGGCGGCGAGGCCTTGTGTGCGGCCGGGCCTGCACCTGCCGGCCCAGGGCCCGCAGTTGAAGCGGGGCCTGATTTTCATAAGAAAAAAAAAAAAAAAAAAGGAGGGGGATTTCTCTCCTGCAACAGCAGCAGCAGGCAGCTGCGAAGGGGACTACCCACTAATCTCCCTAGAAAACACAGAATGCCTTCAAACAAAGAATTAGGTGGCCGGCGGCCGCTGTTTATCGCTCCTGTGCGGGCGTCTCCCGCTACATCAACTCATATTGCTAATACCGCTCCCCAGGAGACCGGGCTGACAAGCTGCCCCTTTGATTTATTTCTAACTGGCTTCCTCCCCATGCACTCCTCGGCATCTTTGATTTAGATTATCTTAATCCAAATCCCTAACAAAAACTCCTAGGAAGCCCTGCAGCAACGCAGGGCTCTGATTTTGGCCCCAGAAAGCGAGCACAGGGTTTGTGACCCTCAGCATCAGCCTCTCACCATTAGCACTAAACCCAACTACAACAGTTTTATACCCATTTCCCCATTTTGGTGACAGATCTCTGTTTGAAGCTTTGGACATCCCTTGGGGTCCTTGGCTTTGCCCTATAAGATGACCTGGGTAAAGCATAGTACGGGGGTTCAACCAAGGTCTGGTATAGATGAGTCAGGGAAGGTTTTCCCCACCAAAACCAATGCACGAATGTGCTCAATAAATTCCTTTTTTGCGTACAGAAGGATGGAAAGACGTTTGCAGATTCACCCAACTGAAACACACCCCCCCATCACAGGATGCGGGTGAGAAACGTACCCACATTCTGAAACCCGGAGGGGAAGTTTGCGGCTGGGGTTCTATCAGGAGCCAGCACGGGCTCCTGCGTGGTGGGTCGCTCGGTGCAGACCCTGCCTGTCTCCCAACCTCATTTTCTCCATCTGTCATCCGGGGGCAGGCACTAACCAGCACCACAGATGGGCACTGAAACACACTGAAATCCATTAACCCCTGCAGATGGCAAGGAGCTTCGCAAACAGAAGAAACACAAGAAGACCAGAGAGTCCTTTGTCATGTCCCTTCACGTCTGAACCATCAAGCTGTCTTTGGTTATAGCCAGATTTGTCTTTGTGAATATCTTTCAGCGTCTTGAGCATGAAATCTTCAAACATGGAATGAACTAGTGCTAGCCCATGATCTCCAGGACAGAATCAAACCCCTGTTTTCCAGGGGAAGGCAGGAAGCAATGGGAACAGGGAACACCTGGTCACCTCTTAAGTGTTGTTTTTCCTGGCCTGGAGAAAGTCCTAACATATTCGGGGGCCAGCACCAGATCTTTTCCTCCCAGGATTTGTTCTCACATTCCTACGTCAAAAATACAAAACCCAGAAGATCTACTTTCTATAAATAATGTCCCAACAGTGCCAAGGTCACCAAGCCAGTCCCCCTGGCACCAGGCCAGGAGCAGAATATAAACAATCTCAACATCTTTCTGGTGCACGTGTGCTTTTTTTTCCTTCCTGTGCCACAAGACGGCCTGAAACCAAAATACATAGTACTAGGAAGGCAGACACCTCCACTTCATAGCCCCTTTGGTCCCTTCTTGCTTTTGCCAGCTCAGAAGAGCCCCCAGCTCCACTTCAAGTCAACATGCTGCCTCCTGGACAGCCCGGTGGCACGGCAGCCCATCCTGCCCGCAGCAGAGGGAGACATTCTTTGTGTTGTAGCAGCATTTAGCAGTTCTCATCAGAAATTTGGGTTCTTACTGGATGAGGCGTTACCAAACACATCGCAAGGAACAGACTGTGATCCGAACGGCTCAAAGCGATGCTTGCAACCAGCACACGGAATGATCCCTCCCAGTCCCATACCCTTTGTGTACCACTTTGACATTCAGAGAGCTGCAGGACAAGCGAACCCAGGCATTCTGCACACTTCAGCACTTGGTGGTCACCGAGAACAATAGAAGAACATTTCTCTTTGGATCAGGCCCCCGCCTCCAAGCAGCTCCGAATAGACAGAAGATCTCAGGGCTGAGCATCTCTGCAGTTTATGCTCCTACAGATCAATGGCCACACATCCCCCAGAGCCCCCTGATGCAAGTCTCTGGAGGTGCTCTTCCACCCGTATCGCTCTACAATAAATCCTCGCTACAGGCCCACAAGCAGAAGGGATACGTTTCCCTTGGGACTGCACGGCAGATATCATCTCTTGGTTGGGACAAACCCCCTGTCTGGACAAAAGCTCCCTTGACCTCACTCTGCACAGCAGACAAGGAAGAAAAACACAGGGGCACAGTTGTGAGCAACCAAGTCCCATGTTTCCTGGCCACCATCAGTACCTAGCCCCTCTCTGCTGAGGGCACCAGGACACAGCAGGCTCACAGCACCCCTCGCAAACCACTAACACGTATCAGGTGAGACATGGTTAGGGCTAATCAAGGCACATTAATTCCGAGTCTTGAGATCCTGTTTATTTTTGGTTTTCTCCAAAATCTTTCTATGAAAGCCTCCTCCCAGGGGAGACTCCCCTGCTTGAAGCATAACTACTATTTATTTGTTTAAAAAAACAAACAAACAAACAACAACCACACTTTCCTCATCCACAGGCCCTGAACATCATTTATTCAGCAGACCCGGCTTTAGTGCAGACAGAGTTACTGAGCAAGTTATTTATGCCAAGTCCAGAATAGCCTGTGCTTTTGCACACTCGGTAGTTTCTCATGGCTCAGCTGTACCGGTGGTAGCCCTAATGTCAACAAAGGCTTTTGGTTGCTGCTGGCATTTGTAAATCCCAGCCTCTGCAGACAGAGGGGGTGGATTAAATGGTACCTGTTTAACCGCTTGCAGCTGGGGCTTTTTGCTGCGAGGAGGAGAGGGACATTGCTCAGGTGAGGACCCCAACTCCAGGCAGCCCTGGGGCAGGGCAAGGAACAGGCAACGAATAAGGTGCCGCTTCTTCCTCAGCCTGGTTTGCTCAGTTAGAGCCCAAGAGCTGCTCAGCTGGGACAGTCAGGCCCCACAAGTGGCACGGGGAGACGGGCGAGTGCCCAGGCAGGGATGCACAGCCCACAGAGAGCTGGCTTATCGTGCCTCCCCCCTCTGCGATGTCCCATCTCCTCTCCCTGGCTCCCTCCTGCATTGCAGCTCTCCTCACCCCATCTCCATCCCCAGCCCAAATACCACCCCGTTCCCCCCACGGCCAAGCCCTCCCTGACAGCCAGGGCGCCCCACCACACCTACCAGGATGCACCCCATGGGAAAACAGCCTTGGGCTCAACCATCGAGGCTAATCTCCCATCCCCACGGGGAAGATCAAGGCACAACCTCCCCTTTCAGGTACCTGAGGCACCCCTTTGGGGACACGGTCCTCCTGTGACCCTTCCCGAGCAAGCAGAAAAGGCAGGATGGGCCCCCTTCCAGGGAAGAAGCGAGACGGGATGGCAGCCTTGGAGCCGAGGGAGGATGAGGAGGAAGCCCTCGCCACAAAGCTCCCACCCAAGGCACCCACCCACCTGCGCACCCCCTCGCAGGGCGGCACGGCTACTGCTCGCCCCCCCCATACCTCCGGGTAACCTACCGCCTCCCCCCCCCCCCCTCCCAATCCCACCCGGACCAGGCACGGGGGTGCTCCCTCTCCTGCCGCCCCTGTCCGTCCGTCCGTCCATCCTTCCATCCATCCCCTCCCCGTCTCCCAGGGGGACGCCCGGGAGCTGGGACCGGCCGCCGGTGCCCGCACGGTACTCACCGCCCTAACGCACGTCCCGGCGGCTGCGGCGGGGGTGGGGGGGGGATGTCCCGGGGGCTCGGTGCGGTTTCCCCATAGAGCAAAGCAATCCCGGAGGAAGGGGTGAGGGGGTGGGCGGCCGGCCGGCTCCTCGCAGCCCGCAACCGGCCAAACTGAGCCCCGCCCGCCCCAGCGGCGCCGCCTTTACCGCGCCCGCCCCTCCCCGCCCCGCCCGCGCCGGCCCACGGCGGGCGGGACCCTCCGCCGCCGCCACCGCCCGACGGGGCGGCCCCCGCCACCCGCACCGGCACCCCCAAGGGCTGGCGGTGCGGTGGGTGGGTTAACCCGTGGCTTAACCTGTGGGTTAGAGGCAGGTTAGGCGTGGGCTGTCCCCCCCACCCCCCCCCGCCCCCCATCGGGCCACGCGTGACCGCGGCTCGGCGCGGGGGGAACAAAGAGCGGCGTCCAGGGGCTTGGTTGCTCGGGAGGAAAGGAGGAGCGGGGTGGGGGGTGGAGGCCCAAGGAAATCAATCAGTGCCTGGGAGCAACAAAAGGCTCCTCGTCCCACCCATCCCTTTGGGAAGGTCCTANATATTCCCTGTAAAGGTGCTGGGAGGACACGTGTATTTTTTGTCCGAGTGATTTCATGCAGGGGAAGAGCCTGGCTCCCCTTCTGCACACAGAGCTCCCCAGCCCCATACTACCAACCCCAGCCAGAACCTGCCCTAGAGAGGCATCGCTAGGTCCCTCTGGAGGGATGCCCGGAGAGTTAGCTGGGACCACCTGAGATTGTTATGAAAGAAAAGGGCAACATGAAAGAGAAGGGCGGCAAACAACGGGGGCAATTAGCACGCAGAGGGGTGGCCCTGGAGCAGGGCCATCTCCATCTTGATGCCACTCCTTGGTTTTCCCACTTGAGGTTTGCGGCGTGTTTGCTTGACCCAGGTCGTTTTGCTGATCTGGTTTGGAGGTTTGGAGGAGGACAGCATGCCCAGGTGAGGCAGGGGGAGAGACAGGATGGGGTGGGAACCTTTGAACTCTCTTTAACCTCATGGACAAACCCTGACGGGGAGCCACATCCTGAAGCGTCTGCTGTGATGAGGTCATTGCCAACACAAGGGAGTCCTTTCAGAAACCGAAGGCTCCTCCACTGGGAACTGGGCTGAAATCTCTCTCATTTCACAGAAGCCAAGTGATGAATCTTTGGGAAACAGAACATTTCTTCAGAGGGAATAGCTGACATTTCAATAGCCAGTTTTGCTGCATAACAGGACAGGGGGGGGAAGAAAGCTGAAGATTTTGTATTTAAAAAATAAATAAATAATCGGATTTCCAAAACAAATCCAGTCCTGACTCGGAGCTAGTGAAATATTTTACTGTGATAAAGTTCAAAATTTTCAGTGCGATTGTGCCAGAACGTGTACAAGAGATGAAATACTATACGTGCTCCATCTGGGCTCCGCAGCGTTGAAATATGATAACGTAATACAAAAGCACACAGAGCAAAATGAGAAGGCAAAGCCGAAACGATCATGTTTTACATTATTGAGATGAAATAACTGTGATATTGTCAAACAAGGGAAGTCAAAATATGTCATGCTGGCTTTTTTACAGTGAAATTTGCGTTCAAGGAGATCTCTCGAAGTAGTTTCAAAGAAGTAGGGAGCAGACAGTTTTCCGAGGGTAGCTCAGGCTCCTGCATCGGGCTGAGAGTTTCAGAAGTGGCAAACGTCATTTTTCAAAAGGGATTCAAACACTTGTGTCATCTGATGTCACAAGGAGCTCCAGGGTTATTTCTGGCACATACAAACGGGCTTTTGAAAACATTACCCTCAGACAAGGTTTGAATTCGTAAACGAGAGCCGGAGGCCTTTTCTTTTCATTCTTTTATTTGAGATTGTGTGGATCTCCCACCTTTTCCTCGTGGAGAGGCATGCCCCTCTCCCCTCTCTCTCGGATGGCGTATCACCCGGGCGGATCGTCGCAGCGTTGGCATCGCTCTGTGCCACCCGGGGTTGGATGAGTAACCTCGGGCTTCCTTGTGCGTTTCTCCCCAGCTTCCCGAGGGACAGGTGGGGTGGATGCGGGCAGCATCTCTCCGGGTGACTCCTGGCAGGCAGGCAGGGGCTGTGACACAGCTCGCAAGAGCGACCATCAGCCAGCCCCCTGGGCTTGCGAGAAGACTTACCAAAGTCAGCAGGAGATCTGCGGGAGGCTTTCACCTCCGCAGGGCTGGAAACCCTTACACGGGCCCAAACGATCTTGAGTTTTCCTTCGCAGCAGCTCCCCGACGTGCGCCATCAAACCTTGCGCGGCAGCATCTCTGGCCGGCGCCGGGGGCTGACATTGTCACGCATCGTTGTTACCGCGGGACCGAGGGAATCAAAGGGTTCAGAATCCCCCGGGAGCCGTGGTGGAGGCACTTAATCAGGCGGTGGAGGAGGAAGGATGAAAAGCAAAGTCCGAGCTGCGGGCACTAGGGGAACACCAGGATGGAGGGGTTGCAAACAAGGGCAGGGTGAAGGGGAGCGGGGAGAAGGGCTGTGCTCGCTGCTGGTACCCCCAGGGGCCGGCCGGAGGCTGGCACTTGGATGGGAGAAAAAAAGGGAAAGGAAAAATTTGTGAACTTGTGAAAATTTGTGTTCCCTAAGGAACGCCCTGCATTTGGGGGAGAGTCCGTGGAGAGACTTGCAGAGAGTGGGACACAGAGGCATGGAGGCTCCGAGGTCCCCAAACAGCAGCCGGGAAGGTGGCCCAGGGTGCCTCCCGAGCTGTGCTCATGAATATCTGGCGTAGGAGCATCTGCAAAGGAGAAGGGTCTCACAGCCTACAGCCTCCCCCCTGGCGGGGTGAAAGCCTTTTGTGGAGCCCTAGATGGAAGGCAGGGCACAAAGCGTTGTTTGTGCAGTCCTGGGTTGGAGAAACACCAGCCTGCCTTCTGCACCGCCAAACAGGAGAGGCTGTTAAACATGCTGCCTCCGAAACGTGCTAAGGAGGCTACATCAGTAGGGTTTGTGATATGCAGTGTCAAACACATTAAAATACATGCTGGGAGGGAGCAGCGCAGGAACCCAGAGAGAAGATACTCGGTTCTGTCAGACCGTGTGTGGAGCGAGCCCCCGCGATGCTGACGGGGAAGATCAGGCTGTTTCTTCAGGGAATGCTGAGTCTTCACTTCTTCTCCCCGAGGCCAGTTGGAAACTCGGAGCAGGCAGGAAAAGCCCATGGGTGGCACTGCCTCCTGCTCTGCCCTGGGGGGGCTGGCCCCGGGTGTCATTGACTCGCCAAGAGCCACCCCGTGAGGGGTATGAGTAGGTGAGAAACCAGGGGCAATGTATGGAGAGGGGATAGAGAGAGAGAGCAGGGTGCTGCGAGGTGCTGGAGCTGGAAGCGAGATGTGCTGCTTCCTCAGATGCCCCCTCCTGGGCTCCAAGGAGGGGGTGAAGGTGGTCCCTGCCTCGGGGCTGGAGGCTGCGGCCATCCTCAAGCAGGTCCTCCACCTGTGCAGCACCCAGTGGGTGCAGAGCGGCTTTATTTGGTTAACATTAACGAGGCTTTGGGTGGAAGGGTAAAATCATGGTGTGGAAGGGGCTTGGGGAGAGCGGTGGGTCCTTCTCAGCCCGGGGGAGCGAGGCGGCTGGCTTCCATGCAGCAGACAGCTGCTTGCAGCAGTGAAGGGGTGGAAATAATCAATACTCTGTAGATGAGTCTGATTTTTTTTTATTAGCACCTCTCACAGCTGTGGCCATCTGTCCCTTCGTGTCCCCAGGGTACGAGCCCGTCCCCGCAGGTCCTGCGAGACAACGGGTACCATTTGGGCTGAGATCGCTCCTTATGGTTGGACCCCATTCTGCCACCGAGGTGGGGGCAGGAAGGTGAAGATGGGGACGGGGACATTGTCTTCACAAAACCCAAGCTGCTTTAACAGCCTTTTTGTCTGGGAAGGGTAGCAGGGAGATCTGGTGAGGGGTCTGTGTCCCCAGGCTGCTCTCTTCTGAGGATGCCGCACAGTCAGATGGGCAAACGTTGCAGGGGTGGGGGGGGGGAAAGAGCTCTCGAGAAAACTGTGGTTTCTGATCTGTGAAAAGCATTGAGGCCTAGAAAGAGGAAAAAAGTAGGTTCCAGATTGGCATGAACTTTTTGTTCTCCTTTCAAGGAAATCTCAAAAACTGTCGTTTCAGGTCAAGGCCTTTTGATTCATGGCATGCAAAGTGCTGCATTTGAATCTCTGTCTTTTAAATAATTCCGTGTATATTCAATTAGGCAGAAAAAATGAAGTGCCATTGGAATAAAACCTTAAAAACATACTCTTCAAATTTCGCCTGAAGTAGCATGTTTTTGCTGAAATGGCGTTTTTAGGAGAAAAAAAACACTAAACAAGCCACAAAAAACAGAAGTCAACCAGCTATTCCCAGAGTGACATCTGAAGGAATCCGAAGGTGTCTGTGTGCACCCAGGGATCACTGAAAGCTCCGCTCCAGCACCTGCACGAGGCTCCTGCAAGAGCTTTGTTGTCTCAGCAGGATGGGCACAAACTCCACTCACTGTAAAAGAAGGTCACATCCCGGCAGAGAAATATTATTTTCCCTCTTTTTCTTGCCCCTCGGCAGCCTCCCACACCCTTCTGGATTGCCACCCTTGTTTTCAAAATTCTGCAAGGCTTTTTTGCTGTTACCCTCGCTGCTTTTCCCTCTGCCTACTCACCTCATCAGCTCTGAGCTTCTCTGAGCATCCTCCTTTTAGTCCTTTTATGCTCTGCATCTGAGATTGTCTCATCGTCCCTGTAGCGTGTTGAGAGACTCGCTGACTTCAATTTTCGCCCTTTAGATTGTCATTTTCTCCCGCTAGGAAATATTTCCTAGTGTTTCCTTTGAAAGGTACTACAGAAAATGTGCTGAGTGGTACATCCATAAGATCAGAGGAGATGATTAGACTACCTAGTCCAAACATCTCTATCCATCACAGCTTCTTGAATTCCATCTAGTTAGAGCTGTATCAAGTGTGACAAGCCGTGCTTCTCCTTGGCTGGAGCATACTTTCTGGAAAGGACTAGGCTTTACCATAAAGCTTCTTGCCAGAAGTTACCTTTCTGAATGGTGAAGGCCTCCAGTCAACGCCGAGACATACCAAAATGGTTTGGCCCCGTGTTTCAACCCACAGGTCACCTCGTCTTCCCCCACTTCCCCAAGGCAGGCGGGTGGCAGGGGCAAAAGCCATCACATTATGCATGTCCTATAGACTTGATACCAGCAGCGAGCCTGCAAGGTGGGCACAGCTTCCCTCTGGATATGGAAATCTGGTGGGATGGTCAGTCGGGTGCCTCTCCCACTCCAGGAACGTGTTGCGATGTCTAATCAGCTTCGCAGAAAAAAAATGTGTCCAATTTCTCATTGGAGTGTGCTTGGCATCCAACTCTGTCCTCAGGGTTGCAGTGCCCTGTTCCACTGGCATAAAGAACATGGCACATCTAGAAGGAAGGAGTGACATGCTCTTCTCAAGGGTGTTGGTCTCGCAGCAATGGAGCAAACGTGCAGAGCAGTTGTGTTGGATGAGGTGTCATTTGAAGCTGTGGCACCTCAAAGTTTCTCCACGTGTGTTTTCTTCCTTCTGGACATCTCTTTTCGGCACCGGCCAAGTCTCCTCCTTATCTGCAGGAGTAGCAGCTTTGTGCCTTCTCTGTCTAAAGGTCCTACAAGAGCCCCAGTCTTCACAAGGGTCTGCTCTGGCAGCATATGTATAATAAATTTACATTTCCTGTTAATGAGACACCACAGGGTCACCTCCTGGATCAACACTTTGCCTTTCACTCGAGCCTCCCACCTGGGGTGAGTTATCTCCCAAGCCCTCCTTGGTGCTTGGCAAAGACTGAGCAACCCGATTCCCTGCAAGGAAAACCCACTTACAGGATTCAGAGAAGCGTAAATCTGAAAGGAAAAGGTATTTTGAGAGAGTCAGCTGTCGAAGTGTGGCAATGTTAAGAGGAAGCAGGTATTACCGCAGCGGGGTCTGTTGCCTGCTGGCCTTTCCAGGTGCTATGCTGGTGACAGCAGTGGGGTGCTTATACTTGCCATTAGATTTCCCCACGACTGTCACTTATAAACGGTCCATGATTATACCTTGTGCCGCGTTTCTGCTTGAAAAAGGCATCCGAGAGGGACGGGAGCGGTGCCCGGAGAAGGCTACGTCAGCCCTTCCAACAGCTTCGCCACCTGCTGTGGCATTTCCTCGGGGAAAACAAAGCTGCTGGAGAAGTTGCCCGCAGGAAAAAGAGCTTCATCTCTGCTTTGATTTTCAGGTACGGGCGGAGGCAGGGGACACGGGCAGGCTGCCCATCCTCTGGTACCCAAGGGGAGCACATCTCACGCCCTAGGGAGGGGGTCTCCCTGCCAAAAAGAGGAGGGACGGACACGGGGAAAAGACCTGCAGAGGGTGGTGTTGGAGAGATGTCAGAGCTGATGGGCTGAGGCAGGATTTCCCCTAAGCCCCCGGCACCAGGCTGGGGTTGGTGATGCTCTGGCCCATCTGGAGGGCTATGAATGAGGCTGAGGGGCTGCAACAATAGGAGCTATAGAAACAAATGAATAACATATAGAAACAGGGACAGAGCTCCCTCCCAGCCCTGTCCTCTTTGATTTGAGCTGGAAAATTAATGAATAAGCCTCGCTGGGAGCCCTTGCTTCCAAGGGCAGCTGTGCTGGGCTCTCCAGTCACGGCTGCCGGATCCACCCACGGCAGAGAAACCAGGAGCGAGGGGCTTCCCCCCCCTGGCCCGACCTCCCCCCAGCTGCCTCCCAGCCTTTTGCTGCTGGGGGTTTCTGGAGGGGAGGAAAGCTCAGCAGAGGTGTTTTCAAACCGCATTGGTAGGACATGGCTGCCAGGCTGCCGGTGGCTCCGTGCCTGAGCTGCACCCCACGCCATCCCTGATGCTCCCCATGCCTGTGCTCTTGATGCTCATTTACTCTCCCTCCCTCTTCTGTGTTGAAATAAGCTAATTTAACTAATGATTACAAAGTGCTTTGGGAAAGATGGGTAAGTAGGCTCCGCCAGGCATTGGGGTAGGCACCACCGCGGTTTTCCATTGACAAATACGAGGCTCTGTGAGCTTTTCCCTTCTAACTCCCTGCTTCTGGTTGTTCATTGCCCTTCTTTTCTCACCTTGTGGGCTGAGATCTCCTTGGCTTAACCTCCAATGGAAAGTGAGATGCTGCGCCTATGTTAATTGATTTCCTCTGCTGAAGTTTCGGGTCAAAAGAATGGGAGGAAAGGGGAGAAAGAAAGGAGATGACTTCTCCCTTCTGAAAAGGATGCCGGTTGTCTCCGGTTGCAAAGCAGGGAGGTGAGCTGCTGTCGGGGCTCCTCGTGAGCCAGGTTTGGGGGCAGGCGTGTACCTGGTGCATATGCATGGCACGGCTAAAACAAAGGTTAAGTGGGACTTTACTTTTTCAGCTGCAAGGTAAAGACTTCAGAGCTTGCTGGTACAAGGCTGAGAACGACTGGTCCAAACCAAGTGCTGCTGCTGACCATGGCTGTCTTAACAAGGTGTCACTCATTTTTCCAGGGTACTTTGCTTAAAACGCGTGGAGCGTACGCCAGCCCGGGTCCTGATGACCCGCTCTCCGTTGGGTAACCTGTAATAGCCTCCCCGTAATTCTGGGTGGCCCCTTTTTCTGGTCCTTTTTCAGCTCCCAGGTCTGCTGGTTTACTTTTCATCCTTTTGTGAAAAAGCAAGAGCATCCCCAGCACCCAGGGCTCACCTCCGAATCCCCCCGGGGGGCTGGTGACTGGGGCCGACAAGGATGGAGGGAGAAACCCCTGCGTGCGGGAGGGGGACCTTCTCCAACCACAGCTCGCTGGTGGGAGAAGCTGTGGTTCCCAGGGGTGGCCTCCCAAAGAGGAGGGGAGGCAGAGCCTCCGCGGGGGAGCCTCGCAGCAGGATTTCCCCCCAGCGACCTGAAATGACTGCGCGCAGCCTTTATAGTGCTGCCCGCTGTTCTCTGCATGCATGACGAGGCCTTTGTAATTAATTTATACGGGATGCACAGCCAACCGTACTTACACAGCATACTACAGATTAAATTTAACATCAAAGAGCAATTGTGAACGTTTCTTGGCATATATAGGCCACCTAGTTTAACATCTCTAGTTTAGCTATCTCTGTAGTTAACTGCTTCAGCCCCTGGATGAAGCTGGGCAGCTGCCAACAGCTGGAAGGCTCCAGCGTGCCGGGAAGAACATCCACCACAGACCTCTTTGCCTGTGTGGTGCTTTCAGAGCCAAGGCCACGCAGGCAATATCCAAAGCACGACCGTGAAGGTGAATATTCAAAGCGTGACCCCCCCAATGAAGCTGGGGCTGGTGGTTTGCTGCAGGTGTGACTTCCTCGGTCAAGAGCTGGGCCCTTCTCAGAGGAGTTCGTTTCACCAGCCGTGGTCTCTGGCATGGTGGGGCTGCTGCCAAGCAGAGTGGTTCCTGTACTTTGGCAAGTTTTGGGTTGGCCACATGAAGTGGAGCATTGCCATCTGCCTTTCCTTGCTCCTAGCCTGTGTGCCAGCTCAGCCAAAACAGGGCTTGCAGAGCCTCACCCAGAGCGTGCCCTGGTGAGGTGGGTCTCCTCACCCTGAAAGCTCAGATTTGGGGCTTTCCACTGGTGACACTTGAAGGTTTGGGTGGTGTCCCCTTCCAGTCCTCCCTGCAGACTGTGGTGTGGCCACTACCCCAGCAGCATCTCAGAGGAGCGTCCCCTGCCAGAGGTGGGGATCACCTCCTCAACCAACACTGCCGGGGTGCATTCCCCTAGGGAAAATGGAGCCCACCACCCCCACAAGCCACCGGTCACACTCCTGGGGGAAACTGGGATGCACACATACACCAGCGACGGATTTCCTCCTGATGGTAACCGCTTATTTAACAGAAGCACAGAAAAAATTCATAAACAGGGAACCAAGCCCAGGGCTTCGTCAGCAACTGCACGGTGGGAAAAGGACCAGTTTTGCTCACTGGGAGCCAAGATTGACATGAAAAAATAAATTATCATTCAGTGGCCCCGGAGCACCTCCCTGCAAGCAAAATGGTGCTCATGAGGAGCAGACTGCAGCAGGCTGTCCTGCAGCAGCACGTGGAATCAGCTGGAAAGATGCTCTCAGGGAAAATATGACAGATCCACAGAATTGTAGGGGTTGGAAGGGACCTTTGGAGATTCACGGATTCAACAGACTTGGAAGGGACCTCTAGAGATCATCCAGTCCAACTCCCCTGCCAAAGCAGGGTTGCCCAGAGCACATCACTCAGGACTGCATCAAGGTGGGTCTTGAAGATCTCCAGAGAAGGGGACTCCACACCCTCCCTGGGCAGCCTCTTCCAGGGCTCTGCCACCCTCACCCCAAAGAAGTTCTTCCTCAGATTGGAGTGGAACTACCCATGTTCCAGCTTGTGCCCGTTGCCCCTCATCCTATCGCTGGGAATCACTGAAAAGAGCCCAACTCCATCATCCTCCAACCCACCCTTTAGGAACTTGTAAACATAGATGAGGTCTCCCCTCAGTGTTCCGTTCTCGAGGCTAAAGAGCCCTAGCTCTTTGAGCCTTTCCTCGTGAGGGAGATGCTCCAATCCCTCCATCATCTTTGTTGCCCTACACGGGACTCTCTCCAGCAGTTCCCTGTCTCTCTTGAACTGGGGAGCCCAGAACTGGACACAGGATTCCAGTTGTGGCCTGACCAGTGCAGAGTTAGAGGGGGAGAATGACCTCCCTGATCATCACTAGATGATCCCTAGATCATCTAGTCCAACCCCCTACCAGAGCAGGGTCACCCAGAGCAGGCTGGACGGGAACACAGGAACCAGAAAAGGGGAAAAGCACTTTATAAGGAAACCAGATGTGGGGATTTGCAGGGTCCTGCCCCTCTGCAGCACATCAGGCTGACATCAGGCAGCGCTGGCTGAGGCTTGCCAGCTCCCTCTTTCCCTGCTGACTGGGAGTACCCAACACTGCAACAACTCATATTGCAGCTGTAGCATTTGTTGAGCACGTGTTGTTCACCAGAATAGGGTTGGATAAATTGTATAAGCTCAATCAGTGTAGACAAGGGTAAGGGGAAAAGAGAGACAAAAATGTTTATGCAGGTTTACTTTAGTGAGAAACCCAGATTTCCTCAACCACTGGTTGATGGGGTTAGCACAGAATGGGAGCACTGGATCTCCACACCAAAGTGGTGCTCGGTCACTTGCTCCTTCTTCAGTCACTTCTGCCTCTTCCACCACCAGCCTCGGGGGCAGCTTGTTTTGTCTGTCCCTGGGAGATCGCTGCTGGCCTGTCACCCACCTTGGCCATGGGGCATCACGGCTGACCTGTTGGACTTGGATGCATTCAAGCCGAGAGCACTTGGCAACTGATGACCAGATCCTGAGGACACCTTTCCCTTGGAGAGCAGGGCCTCGGTGACAATCTAGCGGGCTGGAAATGTCCCACCGCCTGCTAGCTATATAAATATCATGCTTGGCAGCTTTATGTGTGTTACTTCCAATGCCACGAATGCCTTTGCCAACTCCCGTATTTTCCAGCATGTTGAGTTCTGTTCCTGGTGTATTTTGCCAATCCACTAAACATGTTTTCAGTCCCATTAGGGTAAATAGAAAGCTTCCTGCATCTGGCCTCGCCGTGTCTCTGGGCGCTCAGACAGCTGTCCTCCTACAGAAAGCGGGGTCAGTTCCCCCAGCGGCCAATTCCCAGGGTCCAGCCTCCTCTCGGGGAGCGAGGAGAAACAGCAGCACTTCTCAGCAGGGTGGCAGAAGGGAAACCAGACCTTTAAAAGCAAGATTGAACGTCAGAGCTAGGTTTGGGGAGGAGAAGCAGCTCGGGAGGAAGGAACAAGATTTAATGCTGTCAGGAAGTGTCTGGCAGGTTCTTCATTTTTAAGTGGCACAGACACCTCCGAAGCCCCAGGTGTCAACAGTAAGTGAAACCATCCGTTTTAGCTCTGGACCCAAAACTGCGGTTCCCCTCTGCGACAAGAGCCAACTCAACGCCCACGGACCACCTCCCCTTTCAACCAGGGCTGCAGCAGGATGCTGTGTGTCAGCACCTCCTCGCACCCTCTGCCTGAAGTGTGTTTTGAAGCTGAAGGGATATAAGTGAATAAGCGGCACAAACAGGGACAAGTTGCCTGCCTTCCTAATCATCAAAATTAAGCTTTAAGTACAAATTAATAAGACCAGCCAAAGGCAGGCTTGAAATAATGCTTTAGACCTGGACATGTTTCCCATCACCATCTTCCTGGAATTTCTATCTCTAGCCAGGAAGGGCCCGCTTTACCACTGAAGAAACCTCACCACAAGAGTCCAAGTCTCTGGAGACATCTGTTGTTCAGGATGAGTCATGGTCCTCACTCCTAGCCTCGACCTAGTGCAGACCTAGCCTGAGTTTTAAACACCCTACCTCTATTCCCCACAGAAAGAGCCAGGAGAAATTAAATCCCGTACCATCTGGCAGCGGGACTGCAGAAAACGTCTTTTTGTGGGTCGTTCATCTTGTGGGTCAGGCCCTTGGCCGGGCACAGCTTGTGCAAAGCCATGGGGTAGTTAGATCTCCAGGGGTCTGAGCAGAGGGAGGCCCCAGCGGGGGACATTTCTCCGGTGTACCTTTGTGGTCAGAGGTGCCTTCAACTCTTCTTTTCCAACGTCCACCCCGCTGAGAGGCAAACTGAGAGGCAAACTGATCTCTGCTCACGCTTTCTAGTAAAACTACAACGATATTTTTCCAAAGAAGGGTAAAAAATAATTTCTCTGGGGCACTGGGAGGTGAGTAGGGTGAGGTAGCCAAGGAGACAAATGGCATAAAATTTAAAAAAGCACTACTGAGGAGATAAGAGCCTACTTTATGGGAAGTACTGGGAACTGTCTAGAGGAAGCGCAATTAGCAGTCTAGAGCTCTGCCTTTGTGGGAAGGACATATGGAGAAAAAATGAGATGTTCATCATTTCAACCCAGAGTTGCTTGTCACAAGGGCAAGTTCCAGCTTGTGTTCGGGAGTGGATCTACAAAGGCGACGCACTCCCAAATTGTACTGAAAGTAAATAGAAGCCAATTAAGACTTAGCAGCTTTCCTAGGGTCACATCTGACAAATCTCACTCATTTTATTAAGAAAAATCCTTATGGGTAAATAAAAACCCCCACAACGTTCGCACTCTTTATTCCTAAAGCCCAAAGTTATTTGCCCCCGCAACTTCAGCACAGGCTGGCGGATGCACGTTAACTCAGTGTCCAGGGACCTGAGCCCCTTGCAAGGTTCACCCGTATCTTTTTAACCCTTATATTGTCCAAGGTGATTTTCTGAGAGTTGCTTTACCCACTTTGATTTGTGCATTGATGCCGAGCTCTTTTTTCATTGCACAAATCCATTTCCTCAAACGTGCTTTATCACGGCGAAGCTATTATCGGGGTTTGGCCTTGCACTTCCATATTCAGCAGAAACAGCTCTAGGAAACCACCCCAAGCACCTTCACTCTAGCAAAACACCGCATCTGTGTCATTCTTACTAATCAACGGAGATTTCTGTTGTCCTTTTTTTGGGTAACAGCACGTCAACATCCATCCAGCCTAGCCTGCCCTGTGGTGGCACCGACTCTGCACGAGGCTGTGTCCGTCATCTAAATCATTAATGAAATGCCCTCTTCCAGCATGGTTGATGCTGTACGGTCAGACCCACAGCCACGTGGAGGGGTAAGGGCTGGAGAACCCTCACAGGCGTACCCTGTGCCAGCAAGGCAGAGTTAAAAAAAGACCCCAACAGAAGCCTTTGTCTGGAGGTCTCGGTCATTTCCAGCCAATCCTGAGCAGGACAGGGCAAGGGCTAATTGCACCGGTTGTTCATCCACTTGATGAATTAACACGAGAGAGTAGAGATTCAGAGGCAGGAGCCCAGCAACAGCACTAACCCTGAGGCTGCAGCTCAGGGCAACCCCTGCGAGATGTTCCTGCTCTCGCTGGAGGAAGGTTTGAGAAGGAGAGCCCAAGTGCACACAAAGGGCACGGAAGGACACGTGCCGCTCCCGGGACTCTACATTCAATTTCACAATTTTGTTTTCCCGTCCTCTTTTAGTGGGTTTTAATGTTACCTGCAAGTGTGCTGCTGGGTGGACTTGTACCAGCAAAATGACCCCTCTGATTGTGAAAGGTCTTCACTTAATTGGCCGAAAAAAAAGCCTCTAGGTGCTCAAGAGAGCCTTTGCCTGGGTTATAACAAACAGCAGTCACCATGGTATTTTAAGTTGTCTAAGGCAATGTGTACCTTAAGGTAAAACATTCGTGCTTTAAAATGACTTTGTGAGCATTTGTTAATTCTCACATACTTGCACCCGGTGTGCCCAGCATAAACAGTGGATTCATGTTTTACAGACACGTGAGTTCATCAGGGCTGACTTAAACCTCCTGGTGCAAGTAACTGCCAGGTTCCCCAAGGGACAGCCAGCAGAATGACAATTAACTAGTTAAAGCCTATCATCTGCTTTAATCCTGTAAAAAGGAGTTTTGGGGGGAGTTTAATGAGATCTAAGCTCACACGTGTTGGTTTTCCGCTGTGCGTTGCTTTGGTCGGTGCGATACCCCAGGCTTTCTCAACCCAGCATGATGGGCCCCCGTTGCTGCCACCTTGGTAGGACAAGCTGTGGGGTTGTCCCCTGGAACCAGACTACCAAAAAGAGCCTTTCACTCCAACTAACCCATCGGATGGGCTGGATGGCTCCAGCATCCCAGCAGCTGGGCTTGGGGTCAAACCAAGCAAGGAGGAAGGCAGGGCTGTGGCAGATAGGAAAAGAGGGACATGGCAGGGGAGCAAGCAGGGACTTTCTTCTCACGATGGCCAACAGCTAGATTTGCTCTGCTGCACCTGAAACTTTCTCCTGAAGAAACCAGTGCTTGCAGCAAAACCCAGCAAACAGTGGTATAGCTGGGCTTGGGTACGCTCCAGGACATTTGCTTTGGGGGGAAAAGAAGAAGACTGGTTTTGCCCCAAAAAAACAGAGAGTGGGAGGCAGAAAGAACAGTGAAAACCAGCTTGAATTCCAATGGGTCCTTGACTTTTAGAAATAACGTAGGTTGCATGTGTGGTTTTTTTCCCCGTAATACAAGAGAGAAAGCAATTTAATGTAGCGAAGCATAAGATTAGATGGGTCTAAATATGTGTGTAGGCCGTTTATTAGCAAATGGAAGCGAGCAGTGAAGGAAAACAAACAAGCTTGTTTTAAGGAGACTTTGTCACTGTATCACCGGTCACAGGCTCCCCAGGGGAAAGCAGGCAAGCTTCTAATTGGACTTGGGCAGCAACGAGCAGCTGGTGAAGGTCCCTGCCGGAGAGTAGGAGAGTTGTGAAATTCATCTCCATTGAAAAAAAGCCCCATTTCGCCCAGTGATTGCGACATCTAAGGCGTTTGCAAGCATCAGTCCTTTGGAGGATTGCTTACGCCGTGGTCAGTGGGGCTGCCAGCACAGCTGGGTAGGGAGATTTCGGAGAGCTGAGCTAATCAAAGTGCCACCCCTGTAAAGTTAAAAAAAAAAAAAACAAACCACAAATGGATGGGTTCATTTCCAGGCAGTTCAGCTGCAGGCAAGACAAGAGACTGGAAAGGAAACGCTTATTTTTGCCCCACTTGGGCTGCACTATCGCCTGAGCACGAGGGGCTGGGTGGAGGGGTGAAGGATGGAGGAAGGCAGCCCTGATTTGGCTCAGCCACCTCGGAGCGGCAGTGCCTTTGCTCCAGCAAAGTAGATTCACTTCATTTGTCTTTATTTGTCTTACAAATTGCCTTCATACATCCCGATGTGATTTTGAATTTTTCCATGCAATTGTAACTCTGGCCTGAAATCTGCGTATGTGATGCTTTATAATCTCTTTTCTTCCAGCAGACCCATTACCCATCCTACCATCTCTGTCTTCTATTTAAGAACTTGATTATTCCTTCCTAAGTATGCTACTTTGTACTTGTCTTTATTGAAGTGCCCCCTATTATTTTCAGACTTTCTTTGACTTATCAAGACCATTTGGAATTCTAATCTTATCAAATGTGCCTGCAGTCCCTCCCAGATTAATGCCACCTGCAAATTTAATAAGTGTGTTCCCATTCCATCATCTAAGCCATTAATGAAAACATTCAATAACATCTGCTACAGGAATGATCACTGCAAAATCTCAGCTGATGAATCATTCCAACTTGACGATTAAATGTGAGCAGTTTTAAGCTACCCTTATACTCAGTCTATAGAAGCTGCCTTTGGGCCATGCTTCCCTAACTTGTTTATGAGTATGTCATATAAAACTGGTGCCATAAACCTTACTGAAGTGAAGACACATGACATTGACTGCTCCTGCCTTGTCCACAAACCCTATTACCCTGTCAAGAAGGAAATTGGATTGTGTTGACGCGATTTATTCTTGACATATTCCTAAGAACTTCAACTTCTCTCGGTCTTATCATCTAGGAGCTTGCAGAAGATTTGATCAATTATTTGTTTCAGGATTTTTTCCAGAAATAGAAGTTCAGTTTATGGCTCCATAATTTTCTGTCTCCCACCACTCCCTCCCTTTATTCAAATGAAAGGCTTTATCTCTGCCTGGGGACAGGATTTGCAAAAGCTCTCCACGGTGGCCATTATCTTCAGAGAGCAGCCTTAGGTCAGTGTTTCCTTTGGGCTTTTGAAAAACCCCTCCTCCATCTGCACAAAAGACTATGGAAACCAGGGAAGATGCTGTTCCTGCGCTCTCTTTCTTCAATGCTACCTGTGTATGTGGTAGGCAAACCGGGAGGACTTTTCCCCTCCGCTGTGAGCGCCAGGTAATGCCTGCTGCTTTAACAAGGAACAGAGATGCTCTGCTGCAAACGTCCTGAGCCCACTCATTCACCCACCGCTGGGTTCCGAGTGTGCCCTGCACTTGGGCAGGCTCGCCAGAAGCCCATTAGGCTGATTTGAGAATAACTTGCTTATGGGTTAGCTTCTCCTAAAGAGGGCTCCGGCGCTGAGAATTAGTAACGGGTGATGCCATTTGTATCTTTCAGGAGGAGAATGAGGGAGGAATTAACAGCGCCCTGATACCGCCAAGGATTGTGATGCTAATTTTTCATCTGAAGGGTCAGAGGGCTCCAGGCGTTGTGAAAGGGAGTCTTTCTCTTCTCCCTCACCCTCCCATTCCCCACCGCATTTTAATTGGCGGTGGAAGCAGAGTGCGTGTCAGTGCTGGGAGGACTGGGAAGCCACAGACCCTTCACAGACTCTCCGTGCCTTCCCTGCCTCCTCTGGGCGCCAGATTCACAACGTGGCCACCAAACCATCCTCACTACCCATTCATTTCGGTGGGGCCAGATATGGCGAGAGGCACCGTATCACGGTGATGCCCGTCCTCAGTCTGGGTGCCCAGAAGCAGCCTGAGAAGAGCAGAGCACCGAGCCTGGCCCCGCTCCTCCCTGGGACGGCCACCCGCAGTGACCACGACCTTCTGGAGCAGACCCTATAATAAAGGTTTTAACCTTCAGTGGTGGCTCCTGATAACTGATAGCCTTCAAACACAGCCTGAGGTGAGGAAGGCGGCGTGGCAGCGAGGCAGGGAGTAACCGTATCACGGCAAATTTACCCGCCGGGCATAACACGTATCTGGCCTCCAAAATAAATGTATTATGGGAAGAGAGGAGCAGCAGGGAAGGAAGACAGGCTGCGCGCGGCGGAGAGGTCCATGCCAACCCCTTTCACGCTGGGTGTGCCTTGAGGAAAATCAGTTTAAGTGAGTGAGGAGCTTCAGGCACAGCCAATGGCTTATGTGAACAATGGTCCAGATGCTCAGTCTCGCTGAAATGAAAGCCTTTATCAGTCAGCACCCTTAAGACACAGGCAGCTGAGCAGCTCGGGGGGTCAGAAATAACCCCTGGCTTGCAGGGAGGCCAGTCTTTTCTTTTTTAACCCCTCCCCAGCCTAAAAGATTGGGGCATGAAAGGGAGTCATGCTGCTGTATTGCCAGGGCAGGCGGCAGCTGTGGGCAACCGTAGGGAGGGATGATTCCTCAGGAACTGCGTGGAGCAAAGTCTCCTCTTCCCCCAGCATGGGTGGCAGGGCAGGCAGTACAACAGGATGAAGGTGCCAGCGTGGGCTTGCTGCTGAGCATCAGTGTTTCCATCCAACAGCCACGGAAAATGAAGCTGTTAAAGCCAAGGAGGAGGTGGGTGGGACGAGGTGACTGAAAACATCTCAGGCACATCTCCACCTCTTCTCCAGGTGGGCCTCTTTGTCTGGGTATAAATGTTTTTTGAGTCAAGAGAAGGAATCATTCTTGTTGAAAAGCACTCAAATCACACAGTTCTCCCCATTTCCTCCACCGTCTCGGGAGGCAGCGAGGGCAGCAGCAGGCAGGGGGGTGTTGTGGTGTATGGGGGCCATCTGTTTGCCTTTAGAGGACTCAGTACCTGCTCTTCACCAGGTGGCAAGGGTACCTCCCCCTCACCTCTGGGATGGGTGAAACTGGTCTGGGTGCAGGATGGGAAAGGGAGACTGGTTTCAGAGGGGTAGGATGGATGCAAGAAAAGTGGCCTGATGGTCTAGTGGGAGGTGTCCAGGGCAGGGGGGGGTTGAACTTGATGACCTTTAAGATCCCTTCCAACCCAAACCATTCTGTGATCCTAAAGGTCAGGCAAAGTCCAGGACTGGGCAAGGCAGGGGGTCAATCTGGTGCTGAGAAGCAGCAGCTGGAGGAGAAGTCGTGGGTGACAGAGGCCAGCAGAAGGTGGGGAGAGGGAAAAGGTGGGGACACAGGCATCGTGCCGTTTGGAATTAAACCTTTGGGATACCTTTGAGTCAGCTCATTCAGATCCCAGCGATGCCCGTGAAAGCCTCACCCTCTGGGGCCAGCATCGCTGAGCCCCCCTCAGTGTGTGTGCTGGAAGGGGTCACCCTCTAACCATGCTTGCAATTACGGCTGGTGAGAAATGGATTTTCTGCACTTAACTAAGGCCCTATTAAGTTGATATGAATCAGATCTGATAAACGATTCCAAATTAATTTGGGCAACAGCCTCTGTTTGAAAAGTCCAGTTAATGAGAGAGCGTTGTACCCGGAGGGTGACGGGTGGGTGGAGGGAGGGGGCTGTGCCGTGCACAATGCTCTCTCAGTGTCATATTCTGCAAAGATGGGCTTTTTATTTATTTTTCTCCTTTTCAATTCTGGGATGACACAAAGGAGGAGAAAATAACTCCTTTTCTACCCCCAAAACTGGAAATGAATGTCGCAGCTGTGCAAGCAGCACCCGCCCTGATTTGTCTGCGAGAAAGGCCCCAGTTAAATGAGGGGAGGCTCCCAGCAGCCAACAAATTATATTACAGGGGAAGGGAGATTCGAGCCTCTCTTGTCGGATGCCGGTTCGTTTATCGAGTGGTATTAACCCTTCTGCCTGCTCCTTTGTTTGCTGGCTTCAAGACAGCCCCAGCGGGGCTCCCTGGATGGGCTTGCTGTGACCTCTCCTTGGCGTGTGGGTCGGAGGGGCACCGACAGCCCCCCAATAACCCCGACATCTGCTGCTCTGCCTCATTAGGGGATCGAGCCTTAACGCTGTATGGCCGGCTCCCGCGTGCCCTACATTGGTAATTAGCTTTCCGAGGGGAGAACTGGGACCGGCTGAAAGCAAAGGAAGATTCATTACCAGCGGTGGGGAGGGAAGGGGTTCCTTTCCGTTGCTAACCACGCTGGCTTCCCATAGGGGCTGCCTTTAAGATCTTTCTTTTGATTTTTCTTTTTCTAAGCGGTAAGCTGAGCTGTGGAGATAATTCATCTCCTGACGCTTTCGGCTCTGTCTTTGCCATACGATGGGGCATGGGGTGGGATGCCCAAAGATCCGTGGGGATGATTCAGTGAAAGCTGGAATTTCTGCAGGGGAAAGTGTAAGTGAGTGAGGTGAACGTTGCTGATGGGTGGATATCAGCTCTGAGCTGAGGATGCAGAGAGATGTGGCATCCTGGGCTAGAGAAGAACCTCCTGATCTTTCACATCCCAGAAAAAAAAAACCCAAGAACTGGGCAAGAAGGAGAGGAAAAGAGTTAAAACCTGCACTAAAAATAGAAACGGCATAAATGCTTACAAATGAAAATAAATGAGGATATTCTGTACTTTAAAAAAATGAATGCGGGTATTGAGAAGTAAAATGTAGAGAGGCATGCATTATGGAAATAAACAGAATGAGTCAGGGTTAAAAATAGGTAAATATTGAGAGCAGGCAATGTTTAACGTTTACTAATTATAAGAGCAGGAAGGGATTCAGACCCAAACAGCAATGGAAAAAAAAAAAAGCATTTTAGGGAAGAGCAACCCTTCCTCCTCCCCCCTTCTCCCCCCCCCGGCCCCCAATTAAGCATCTTTAGCTCCAAAATGAGACAGTCAATGACTAGCAAACACGCAAAGGAAGAGGAAAGTGAAGTTACCAAATGAGATGAGCGATCAGATGTATTTGGAGTCAGACTTAATTGTTACTTGAATTAATAAGGTACATTCAACTTTTAGGTCAGCTGCTTATATGCTTTTGTTTTCCATTTTATTCTCCTTGGAGAGCAGTTGTGCAAGTCAGTGTAAGGGTAATGGCTTGCAGAGTCTGAAGTAGGCACCCCCCGGTCCTCCAGCGGCTGGGATGCTGTGTCCTGTCCCTCCTGCCTCCCCCCCAACCTCCTGGTGGTTGCCCAGGAGGCTCTTCTGGACTGTGAGCTGTTCAGACCTCTTCTTATTCGCCTGTGCGGCCTCCGAGCTTCAACCGAAACAGCAAATCATAAGAATTACTGGTTTGAGACAGCAAACTTCTCCTCTGTGAGAGTTAACGTGTCCACTTGGATTCAGGGAATGCAATTACATAGCCGCCTACAATGAGGCGGGTTGGTGCTCATATTGGAAATTGGGAAAACCACAATAACAGGGCTGAATCCCAGAAAATTGCTCCGATTTTTGATTTATGAAAAGGACAACAGCGTTCCTCATCTGTCACTCACTTCAGGGACCCTGAGCCTTCTGCCATATTCTGTACTGTGTATGAGAGATTAAAGAGCTTTTCCACTATATTGAAGATTATTCTCCTTCTTTAAATAGAACTGAAAGAGAAATAAAATCCAGCTGCACCTTGTTTTACAGGAATTGAGTGGGACATGCTGAGAGAGTCTCTGCCCTGATTTATGTGCACCAATCCTGTCTGAGGGGGAGTATGAAGAACACTTGCCAAGAGGAGACTGTGGCACATCTGCCTCTCTCCTCGCTGCCGGTCCCATGGGCAGAGAGGTTTTGTCATTAGCCTCTTTAGCTTCCTAGCCTCCGGCTCAGGGACCGGCTTCAGGCTGGAGGGGACATTGCAAGGCAGGGGCACGATCCCCCAAGGAGGGACCTCCACGGTCACCGCAGGTCACTCATCCAACTGGGCCAAGGGGAAACCTCTCAGGGCATCCCAAAGCCCAGACCTCCCCGTGACAAGATACGACCTTCATTGCACAGGACCAGCCTCCTTGGTTCGTGTGCGACAGAACAGAGTATTTCATTGGTAGGAAACAGATAGAGGACTCCCAAAAAGAAGCCCCTTATCACCAGTAGGCCAATATAACACACCAGAGGAGATTGCTTGCTCCTTCTTATTACCCCCAGTTTAAGCAGTGTGTTAAACAGTGAATTAAAGAAAAACTTAACGCCGGTCTGTGGCCTACAGCTTCTAAGGACGTGGAAGCAATAGCTCAGATGAAAATCAGAGTTTGTTCCTGGATCTTATGGTTAGGGATCCAGCAGCCCAGCAAGGATTGAAGGATCACAGCTGCACAGGCTCCATTACAAGCCCATGGTACTCAGCACCTTACAGCAACTGCCCAGCATGCTGCCTGACTGATAGGATGAAGGGTAACGGTTTTAAACTGAAAGAGGGGAGATTTAGATTAGATCTTAGGAAGAAATTCTTTCCGGTGAGGGTGGTGGGACACTGGCCCAGGTTGCCCAGAGAAGCTGTAGATGCCCCATCCCTGGAGGGGTTCAAGGCCAGGCTGGATGGGGCTTGGAGCAACCTGGTGTGGTGGGAGGTGTCCCTGCCCAGGGCAGGGGGGTTGAAAATGCATGCTCTTTAAGATCCCTTCCAACCCAAACCATTCTACGGTGCTATGATTCTATATCCTGGCTCATGGCCCCAAAATAAACATCACAAGCAGGTGCGGTGCGTGCTCTAGAAACACCACAAGTACATCTACAGCACCAATGCCTCTTGTTTCTATTAGTCCAACCCAACATACCAACGTTTCCCCCACAAAACCAGAGTGAGGGGAATTAGATGTTCAGGCAAGGCTCCTGTTAGTTTCCCCCATCTTCCTGCACTGAAGTTGGGCACTTGTCTTTTAATAGCTCTAGATTGTTCCGGTCATGACAAGAGGGTCTTGGAGGAGCACTGGGGAAGGTCAGACCCTTTTTAGGCTCCGTGTCATGAGAATCATCACGGAGGGACTCAGTAGTTCTCCAGCACGAAAAGATGAGACGGCTTGTCTTACAGGAATAATACAGGAGTATTCTTGGACCAACAGAATAATTCCCATTTTTTAACTCGTTTATTTGCATGCTATCAAATATTTTCACTTGAGTCCAGGCCATGAAGCCTGGCAACAGTCCTTGCTGCACCCACCAAGGTGATTACTGGGCAATGCCCTGAGCTGACTAGCCCTGCTCATGGTAATAAGCCCCCTGTGGTATGGAACACCTTGATAGGTGGAACCATTCAAGGCCAATTTGTGCTTCTAAGCTATCTGTTAAAAAGATGAAATTCCTGCAAATATCATGGTGCGGTTCCCTCCTCAAGAAACTTTTGAGGACACAAAGGCATCATTCTCACCACATGTCATGTCATTGCTCTTTTTCAATACTAATTTAATTTACATGGCAAACTACCTGCTGTCCCAGTCCTGCATTTGTAGCATCACAGCCGTAAGAGGAGCTGAAAGCTGTAGAAACATGGTTTTGAGATAAATGCTGCCATACATAAAACCAACACATCGTGAGCTGTACTGGGCTTGGCATGTTTTCCACAAATCACTGTACTACTCTGACTTAGGCTTTTGGGGTCATTCAGGAAACCCTGCTGGAGATACCAAACCAAAAGGCCCAAAGGAGAAAAAAAAAAAAAAGAATCACAGAATCTTCCTGGTTGGAAAGGACCTCTCAGGATCACCGAGTCCAACCATACACACACAAAAGACCCCCACAATCTCGGCCACTAGAGCGTGCCCTGAAATGCCACATCTACACGCTTCGTAAGCCAAGCAAGACTCTGTGTCACCCCGTTAAGATGTGTGGTCCCTCTCTTCCCGGACTCTAGATCATCCCAGCTCAGCTCTCACGCAGCGTGAGAAAGTGGTTTGCCCCCAGACCTCTGGAGAATATGGGGTTGGAAGGGAAAACGAAGAGTAAGAAAGGGTGCACGGGCTGATTAGGATTCAAAAGCTGAGGTCAATGTTTGTCTTGAATTCGGCTCCATCTCCAAGACTGCGAGCAGGCTGCACAGTTTCTGCCTTGGCTGCTCTCTAGGAGAGTGTTTAGAGGGAGGGAGATGTGTTATTTTTTCCACAGAGATATGATCCAGGCTGCCTGGCTCAGCCACTCCGCGGCTCCGAAATGAAAGACGCGGAGACCATCTCAGGACAAGCAGGCACCTCCACCACCCAGCCCCGACGCTGCTGCTGCAAACCCTCCTGGGATTTGCAACCCCCTGCTGGGATGCAGCCCCGTCTGTGTCCAAGGGGAGCGAACATGGGGAGCCTTCTCCTGGCTGCTACCACTTTGTTAACCAACCAGGGCTTCTGTTAGGAGAAGGAATAGAGGAAACACGGTGAGAGACTTGGATAAGGGAGAGGACACAAACCCGGTAGATTTGGGGTCCCGTATCACCTTGGCCAAAAATTTGCAATGCAACAGGCTGGCATTTGTGTGGTTCAAGGCCAGGCTGGATGGGGCTTGGAGAAACCTGGTCTGGTGGGAGGTGTCCCTGCCCAGGGCAGGGGGGTTGGAGCTCAGTGATCTTTAAGGTCCCTTCCAACTCAGACCATTCTGTGATTCTAGTTTGTAGGCAGGAGGTTCAGAGAGTGTCTCTGTTGTTTCCCATCTTGGCAAAAGGCCCTCACCAGCACCATCCCCTGAGCTGATCCCCTCTTTCTGTGCTGGCAATATGCTTCTATCACAGCATGACGTGCTTCTGGGGGTGAGGAAAGGGGTCCTTTGCCCATCGTCCCTCCCAAGCTGGGGGATGCCCTGTGCAGCTGGACTGTACAGGATTGCTGGGGTTGCTGGCGTCAGTTCAGTAGCTCATCTCCCTTCCTCACCGTAACATCATGTTGTTGCTACACCTTTACATTTGTGTGTGTGTTTCCCTGGAGCTGCTGCCTTCACTGCCTGTTTCTGTTGGCTACACAAATCCACTCTGTGGGCTACCAAATCCCGTTTTGGTCCCAGAAACAGCTCTGTGTGACTGTGATCCACATGGATTCACCTGCCACCCCCAGAGACAGGGGCACACGTGGCAATGAACGCAGCCGCTCAGCCCCTGCCCGGGCATGGCATCCACCACACACATTGGGAAACCCCACTCCTGGTCCCTTCACCCATCAACACCTGGTTACCACAAACCAGCCAGAGTCAGAGCCAGAGATAAAGATGATTCAGCCTTTTGCAGAGATCTCAAGGTGTGAAATCAGGGTGATTTTATGCCGTACATGAAGCAATGAGCAAGAGCGTCTGGGGAGGGAGAGGTAGAACCTGTCATGAGCATCACTCCTACAGCTGGGAGAAAAAAAACAACAAGCCTTTTCAGGGAGTTTTACATTTTGAACCCAGATCTAAAAGGCATGTTCATGTGTGTCTATTTCTGTCATTAATGAAGATGTCAGAGGATGCCAATGAATGTCAGTGGATTGGGCTTTTCTCTGGGGGAGGTAAAAACTGGGAAGTCATTATAGCCCACCCTTTCTGGTGTCATTCAACCTGCCGAACCACATTATGTCTGGGTAGCTCCACATAAACACCGCTGAGTCAGACCAGGGATTATATTTGGTCTCTAACAAGTCTGTCTCATTTTCTAATTTTGCGACATGAGCTACACTGGTGCATAAGTGGGAAGCAAATATGACGAGTATATAAACAAAATAGGGAATATGAGTCAGATTCAGCATTCAAGTCGCTGGAAACAAGCCATGTAGGCTCAGAATTCTGACTGTGGGAATCAGCAAGTTCTGGTGGGCCCTGTGCTGGGGACATGGCTAGTAGAAAAGAAAATCTGGGGTCTTGCGTGTTGGTCAAAAGAGCAGAAGTCTCGGGCCAGTGTGATCACCAGAAGGCAGCTTTGCCCTGCAGAACTTTGTGCCTAGCGTATAGAAGGAAGGACAATATGTCACCTTTTCAAAACCTAACACTGGCCTCTTTTCTCTCCTCCCACAAAAATGCCCTTTGTGGAGCATGCAGTCACGAGCCTCGCTAATTGGCTTCATCTCGAGGATAAAGATTTCCTTTCTGGAATCAGTTGGCAAATATACTCCTGGATTTGCCCCTCTAATTTGGACAAGCCACCCTTCCCTCTTCTCAAGTTATTGGGGATATAAGTTTTCCTACTTAGCCTTGGGGGTTTTAACAGCTTTTAGAGGCTCGCTCTTCTAAAGAAGAAGTAATGTTATAGGGCACTTTAATTAAGAGGAGATAATAACCCAGTAAGAACTAAAGCCGGATCCCACTCTTGTTTTCAGTCCAGCTAATGACCAACCACCTCCCTTAGTCATGCTCACAGGAAGGAAGTCCCACTGTCTGGAAACCAGCAGACCAGGGGTCCTGAGTTCACAGTAAGGAGAGCATCATTGGCAAATTAATCTCATTTTCTTGGCTTCCTACTGAAAATTGCCATCGAAACTTTTGAGTGTTGTTAGCAGTTGGCCGGTTCTGCTCCCTGACACTTCCTTTTCCTTTTGTTTTTCTAACAATCTTGGGTTTTTGCAGGGAAAAAAACTCCCCTGGCAGCTGTCACTATTGCAAGAACTACTGAGTGATAATTTTTTTATCTAGACAACTGATCAGGACAAGTTAATTGGTTTTAATTCTACAGACATATATACAACATATTTGCTATGCCTTTGCCCTTTTGAATGAACACAGCTAGAGGTGCATACATTTTTTTGTTAACAACTGCACATGATTTCAAATTAGATTGGATGAAGCTGACCTCAGGCTTCTTTCCCTTGTTGAGCCATTGGTGTCAGTCCTGACCACCTAGCTGTAATTTGTTCAGGAGCATTATTCCAGGCATCTCATCAATAAATGTGCTCATTTTCTATTAATATGTTTATTCTTAATGATACAAAGTCAAAGTCTGCTATAGAAGATAGACTAGGCCACCAAGCTGAATGAGTCAAAAGCATAAGCCTGTTGATTTGCAGGAAAACAGCATATTTAAAGGGTTGTAGATGAGTAACTACAACATCCAAACCCCAGTGGCTATCAAACATGGCCCCCGTGATCAGGGAGCATTTCCCCCCCCCCCCCCTTGACTTGAGGAATGTGATAGAAGGTAAAAAGGCCTTTGATCCAGACTCCAGCCCATCCCTAAGCCAAGAGATGCCTCTGGACAACAGACCTCATTCTGTGCCAGGTGTGGGGGAAGCCAAAAACTGAATATTGCCAACCATTTCATTGCCTTTGCGCTTTGTGGCCTGAACCTCGTGAAGCCCGTTTCAAGGAGCACACTGGGACCTCTTGCCCACCACCGCCACCCTTGAGACACTGTTGAGCTTTATTGCAGAGGAGTTTAAGCAGACGTTGAGCCCATCAGCTGCTTCCCCTGGCTCGGTGTACAGTCCTTTCATACTGTTCTTTTTATTAGTTTGTGGCTGTTGCTATCTCTCCCATGAACGATGCTGCTCTGGTATGAAACTGCTATCAGCGGTGACAGTTATGATTACCGTCCCCACTTCTTTTGATTATTTGTATTACTCCACTATTTATTCACCTGTCACGGCTCACTGATACAATATTCACCTCTGTTTTGGGTCCAGTCTGACTGCCTTCAGTCCTTCCCCATGACTGTCACAACCTGTCTTAAGCCAGACTTGAAACGTATAATGGAAGCTGAATTTGAGATCTTTGAGATCAATGTTGCTGTGTTCGTCTTGTTCCACAGAATAAATTAGAAGAAGAAATTAATCACCAAAACCCAGAGCTAACACAACTCCTCTGGTAGCTAGCATCTGAAAGCTAAGCAATTAAAATAACTAACCCAGACGTCCCTGAGAAAAGTCAGATTTACTTTGTCCAGCTTGGCCCTACAATGCAAAGAGTTGAAAATGGATGTTGTTCTTGAGTTCCATGAAAGAAGTTCTAGTCAGAGACTAGCAGGTCCTCTGCATACCCTGCGGAGCCCGTGCCACTATGTTACAACAGGATTATGAGACTGAATCAGAGCTGCTCAAGGATGAAGGCCATGAACAATGGGCTGGGACGGTTGCAGACAAGGATGCTTCATGATCCTTCTCCTCTGTTTGTCTCTCTTCACAAAAATGGGCAAAAAAATCAGATGAAAATCAGAGTCAGCGATGTGCCCTTGTGGCCAAGAGGGCCAATGGGATCCTGGGCTGCGTAGGGAAGAGTGTGGCCAGTAGGTGGAGGGAGGTCATTCTCCCCCTCTAACTCTGCACTGGGGAGGCCACAACTGGAATCCTGCCTCCAGTTCTGGGCTCCCCAGTTCAAGAGAGACAGGGAACTGCTGGAGAGAGTCCAGCGTAGGGCAACAAAGGTGATGGAGGGATTGGAGCACCTCCCTGATGAGGAAAGGCTGAGAGAGCTGGGACTCTTTAATCTGGAGAAGAGAAGGCTGAGGGGAGACCTTAGTAATGCTGACAAGTATCTAAAGGGTGGGTTAGAGGAGGATGGAACCAGATTCTTTTGAGTGGTTCCCAGTGACAGGACGAGGGGCAACGGGCACAAGCTGGAACATGGGAAGTTCCACTCAAATCTGAGGAAGAACTTCTTTGGGGTGAGGGTGGCAGAGCCCTGGAAGAGGCTGCCCAGGGAGGGTGTGGAGTCCCCTTCTCTGGAGATCTTCAAGACCCACCTGGATGCCGTCCTGAGTGCTGTGCTCTGGGCAACCCTGCTTTGGCAGGGGAGTTGGACTGGATGATCTCTAGAAGGTCCCTTCCAAAGCCAACAGTTCCATGATTCCATGAAGAAATGCTAAGAAGGGCAAAGAGAAAGCCACCTAGAGAGCAAGGAACAAAGAGAAACATGAGAAGAAGAGGAAGCTAGACTTGCAAAATCAGAATTGTGCCATCATAGAGTGATTGCACGGGGCGAGGAGAGAGACTCGGTGAGAGATTATAAACACTTCACAACAGCAGCAGTGAAGGAGAGGATTAGTCAACACCCACGGAAGACAGTAAAACACAAAGAAAGAACTGATGCTGAGGAAGGATTGGTTCTGCACCTCTCTGCCACCGGCCGTGGGCTCCCTGGGAGGCGGATGACATGATGGAGTCCTTCTCTCCAGCCTGCCACGGATGCAAAGAGCAAATGTCCAGCACAGCCCAGAAGCTCTCCTCGCTGTAGCAGCACGGGCAGCCTGTGTGGCTCAGTCACTGCCCTGGAGCCACCGGAGGCACAGGGACAATCTCGCTGTAATTGCATTCTGCATCGCAGGGAAAGCTGCCTCCCTCCAAGTAACCCTGAGCAGCCTTGAGGGTGAACAGAGATAAAGGAGATTATCTGCCTCCAATTTAGAGAATACAGAGTTAAGGGACTTCTCGTATATACTCAGCAGGTAGGTTTATCCACTTTTTTATTTACTACTACCCCATTTAAAACAGTGCCCTGCTGCTCCCCAGCATGTACCCTGGCACTCTGCCCAGAGAGGACCAATCCATCCGTCCTTTATCTGCAGCACCACATGGGGATTTTGCCTTGGCCTGCCTGTGCGTATCAGCTGCAAACAAATCCAGCCGTAGCCCCAGCAATTCTTCTTTTCTCTTTCTCTTTGTGAAATGAATAAGCCACATCAGCGTCCACGCTGCGAGCAAACTCCGAAGTCCAAGGATTGCATCGGCAACGTCTTCTGCACTTCATCTGTAAATCCCTTTGGCAATGCTAGTACAACTTCTGCAGCCAAAGACATTTCCTAGAAAAGCTTGGCAGCATTTGTAACCCACCATTTATTTTCGCCCTGTGACCGCGCTGCGCTGGCCGGCACCGTGTGATCTGACCTGAGTGTGGATGGAGATCACGTGCACTAATGGTAACAGAGGGGTAACGGTTTTAAACTGAAGGATTTAGATAAGATATTAGGAGGGTGAGGGTGGTGAGACCCTGGCCCAGGTTGCCCAGAGAAGCTGTGGCTGCCCCATCCCTGGAGGGGTTCAAAGCCAGGCTGGATGGGGCTTGGAGCAACCTGGTCTTTTTAGTCTGGAGAAGAGAAGGCTGAGGGGGGATCTGATCAACGCCTATAAATACTTCAAGGGTGGGCGTCAGGAGGATGGGGCCAGGCTTTTTTCAGTGGTGCCCAGGGACAGGACAAGAGGAAATGGGCACAAATTTGAAGATAAGAAGTTCCACCTAAACATGAGGAGGAACTTCTTTGCTGTGAGGGTGGCAGAGCCCTGGCAGAGGCTGCCCAGGGAGGTGGTGGAGTCTCCTTCTCTGGAGACATTTAAAACCTGCCTGGACACGTTCCTGTGGGACCTGCTGTGGGGGGACCTGCTCTGGCAGGGGGTTGGACTGGATGATCTCCAGAGGTCCCTTCCAACCCCATGTGATTCTGTGATTCTGCTCTGGTGAGAGGTGTCCCTGCCCATGGCAGGGGATTGGAACTTGATGATCTTTAAGGTCCCTTCCAACCCAAACCATTCTATGATTCTATGAAACCAGAGCACAGAGTAACCATTAACACTTGCCTTGATGAAGAGAGGGAATGTCAGGGTGAAGTCCCCAGAGCCACGCTCGCTCCTCTTGTGGGGAGCTGCCGGCAGAGCCATGGAGCAAAGGGCTGCCTGCAGGTCACGGTAGGGCTGACTCTACCCTGTGTCCATGGTTGAGTGCTTCAATAAAGTCTTAGCATCTTCTGCAAATAAGTAAGTGTCAACACATTAGGTAAGGCACTCTCAACTCCCCACCCCCAGCATGGCTTTATTAACATTTATTGCACACATACAAAAGATGCAATTGAATTCATCTGAGAAAAAAAGGATAATGTTGCTTCAATGTGTTTATGAGCAGAATTAGTCACCTACTTACTTGTAGGCAGCAAATGTTTTAGTGTTTAAGGATGAATATTAGTGCTTTGGGTTTGATTTTATTTGGAAGGGAGAAAAAAAGTCACTCTCTGTTTTCTAATGAGCACCAAAATCACTAATTGCTTCTGAAAACGGATCCCCTCTCTCTACATCTTTGACATTTAAAAAATGTATGCTAAATTCTGTATGTCAAACGTTGCTCGCATGTGCATCCACGGAACGGGGCACCTTTGCCCCTGGAAAATGCAGAAGCCTTTGCATTCGCCTGAGGGGTGAGCGGCTCAGCCCCACGGCTCTTCGCGGGAGAGCAAAGGCAAGCAAGGCCATGGCCCCGACTCTCTCAGCTTGTCCATTAATGGCAACGCAGAGCTGCTCTTGGTAGTAACGGGAAATTTTGAAACTTCAGAGCAAAGGTTTATATGCTATATTAAGTCCCGAGTGGCCTTCAGCGGTGGTTTCTGGACGTTGCTGCGTCAGATACGTCCTCTTGCCGCACAAGCGCCCAGGTAAGGAAAAGACATTTTTCATGCATTTCCTTGCTCTTTCTTCATCATTTCTAAGAGGCAGGTAGGTGGTGAATGTGTGCTCAAGCTGGATTTAACGAGACTGGTCTTTGACTCCTCTTGCTTCACGGGAAGGTCCCTTCCCCCCCCTACCCCGAGCTCGAGGTGCAAGAGGTAACGAACCGCTAACCCACCTGCCGCTGGAAGGTGTATTGATTTCCACTAGGCAGCCCTATTCATGCTCCTGATTGTATGTGGGTTTTCTCCTTTGAATTAGACGCTGGCCTGAAGCCACACGACAATAAGCAATGGAAAATGTTCCAAGAATAGATAGCTTACTGTTTCCCCTTTGTCAAACATCGCCACATGGGGAACAGACAAGTTGAAAGTAGCAGCAAATTATGCAAAATGCTTGAACAAGAATTACAAGATGTGCCCAGATAATGATATATTTTTTGTTTGCAGTCTTATTCAACTGTGGAGCATCAAAATGAGCCTTCTGTGGTGCTTTCCATCTTAGGACGGGGGCTGTCTCAGCATGCTAATGACCCCAACCCCGCCGTGCTCCACCGCGGGGGCCGTGATCATCCTTGCCCTCATCTAACCATCTCGGCTCCGGCTGAGGCCATGCAGCGTAGCGAAAGAGGCTGGGGACTATTTTGGTTGGACCGAAGACAATGTGCAATATGTTCTCTCCTTATTGTTGTTATTATTATTATTATTACTGTTCGCAGTCATGTGTTAGAGATCTGACAGCCAGATCTGATGTTATCTCGTCTGAACTGCTTCGCACAAAGCGCAGATGTCTCTCCTGTATCCCGGTATGAATGAATTTTAATCCCCTGAGGGATTTTGGAATCGGCCCTACTGACATGAAAAAATAGGAGTATTCTTGGGGCAGGTGCCACTACAATTAAGAAGATAAGTATTCAGAGGGAGAGAGGAAGATTATCCACTCCTGCAGACAAGAAAAGGGAGAAGGAGACTTTCATATACGTCTATGGCAGATAAGGAGGGTGAGCCTACAGTTCCTAATCCCGTGCTGCTGCTGTAAGTATAGATACAGCCTTATCCTTCTCCGTAAATGTACCGTATGAGACGGAATTCAGGTGAAAATAAATGTGCATGCATCTGTGTGCCCACAGCCATACAGGAATTTCAGTTCTCTCCACCTCCAGATCAGCCCTTTGGTGCCCAAACCGTATCTTCTCCCCGTACTTCAAGAGCAGCTTGAAAGGCCTGTGATAAATCATGAAGAGCCACACAAGTGCTGGGGGTTCGTCTCTCTCGGGCTGAAGCATTCGTCTCCCAATGAATCAGCTGGCAATTACTGCTCCTCTGCTGCTCTACAAAGGTGTCAGCACACTCGAGTCGAGTGCACTAACGTGCAAAAAACCAAAAGCAACCCTCTTCCCACCACCTTGAATGACCACCTGCGCTGGGAAGGCGGAGGGCTTGCAGGGCTTCCCAGGGTGGGAAAGGCAGGTTTCGGGCTGCCCCTTATCTCCAGGAGCTGTTTCACCTCGGTGGAGCAGTTGTACCCCTTTCCGTCCTGTGAGGCGCTTTTCGATGGCTGTTCTGAGCAGAGACCACAGAATCACAGAATCACATGGGGTTGGAAGGGACCTCTGGAGATCATCCAGTCCAACCCCCTGCCAGAGCAGGGCCACCCAGAGCAGGTCCCACAGGAACGTGTCCAGGGGGGTTTGAATGTCTCCAGAGAAGGAGACTCCACCACCTCCCTGGGCAGCCTCTTCCAGGGCTCTGCCACCCTCACAGCAAAGAAGTTCCTCCTCATGTTTAGATGGAACTTCCTATGTTCAAGTTTGTGCCCGTTTCCTCTTGTCCTGTCCCTGGGCACCACTGAAAAAAGCCTGGCCCCATCCTCCTGACACCCACCCTTGAAGTATTTATAGGCATTGATCAGATCCCCGCTCAGCCTTCTCTTCTCCAGACTAGAAAGACCCAAGACAGACAGTGCTGGTCCTCATCACTAACAGCCATCCCCTTGTTGGTTTTCTTTTCTCTTAATGACTTGGGGGTCTGCTGGCCTTTCCCTCACTGCATTGCCCCTGCCAGGACCAGGCTCTGATCGATGAGCTCTCTCCAAATGAAGCTTTCTTCTCACCCTGCATCCTCCTCGTCCTTGAGCTGATGTTGCTTTCTGCCTGCCTGTCGGTCAGGAAACAGAGGAGTTATTTCCTGGGCAGGAGGCCGTTCCGGCACCTCAGTAGTTCCATCCACCTCCATTTTTTTATTATCTCTGAATTTCGGGGCTGTGTCTTCCAAGGTTGGGACATCAATACAGATATGGCTAAAAGGATCTGCTGTCACAGACTAACTGTACCAGTTCATCCAGTACAATGCATCACCCTCCCTTACAGTCCCTGCCTTGTTCTATTGATGACCGCCCCCTCTCTTTTTGTGGGCGATGGGGGAAAACGAGCGTACAAATGGTGCCAGAACAGAGCGACCATTTTGCATTTCACGTATATCACACAGCTTTATTTTTCTCACACTTCTCAGCTGTTATCACAGCATTTATGGAGGAAAGGGAAATGTGTGGACCATTTGTGGAGGAACAGAATGTGCCCGGAATAGATATGTGGGTTTCCAACGACTCGGGAGCTGTCGTGACGGGTGTTAAATGCTGCACGTGAGGTTGTGTGGGGCAGTCAGCTTTAGCTGCCACCGCCTGGGTAGGGGCTAGGAGGGCTTTATACGCTGCCAAGGCTCTTTGAGCTTTGCCTTTTAAGAAAATACACGCGAGGCCTTGCGACTCTATTTGGAATGAGCAGCCTGACGCTATAGGCCGAATGGTGTAGGGAAGGAAAAATGTCGAGCCTGAGCATTTAAAGCACAGGGTTTCCAATGCCCTTCGGTTAATTCCGACTAGGGGACATCTCCCTCCGCCTCAGCCGGCATTCCTGACCCACACAGGCCCACTCGTGGACTCTCTCTGCAGGGATATTCAAAAAGACGGCGGCGCACGAACTTCAGAAGTCTGAGGGCACCACATTTTGGCCACAACACAGCCTCTTGTTTTCCCAAACGTTTGATGGATTATGACAAAGGCACAGCTGAGCCCAGTGGGGAAAAACTGCACAAATGATTTGTAATGAATGGGGACTTACTTGAGGTGTTTAGTCTCTTCTCCCGTGACTGTTTATTTTCACGTATTCTTTCATTTTGCTTGTTTTCAGTCATCAAACGATACTCACAGCTTGCTTTTTTAAATTCCTTGTGGGCCGAATTCCTTGCAACTCCTTGCAAGTCAAGTTCTCTTACGGAGAACGTTGGGAAAAAGCCCCCACCGCCCCAGCGTGGTGCTTCTGACATGAACCCTGTGCGAATAAATCCAAAGGTTCTTGTTGGCAAACAGTTGGACAGGCAGCTCTGACAGCCCCTTTCACAGCCCTCCATGCCAGAATAACTACTCCTCTGTCAGCGTTCAGAGGAAACAAACCCCAGCCAGACAAAACCAGGCCAAGGCAAGTTAATTTAAATGAATATTCAAGAGGCTTTTTTTTTTTTTTAATTTTGGCAGTAACAGCCCATCTTTAATCAAAGGTGAAAGGCTAATTGAAGACAATTAGCACTGAAAAGCATTGGTTCACACTGGTCTTGCTGCTTCCTTTCTTCCCCCCGACTCAGAAACCCTGCATGCACATCGGTTTGGTATATAAGAGCAGCTACACTAGTCGGAATAAAAGTCCAATTAATGTTGTAACCCTTCCAGCAACTTATAGAGGGAGTTCAGAGAAAGTGTGTAGCAAACAGAAGATGCTCACAAGAGTGAGCTTTCTGAGCTATCTGCTTTTAGCTTCATAGAATCTAAACTGCGAAGGGTCTTCCAGTGCTAGAGGTTGAAGGCAAATCGTTGTGTTCAGTTGACATTGGTACTCCCAGAGTTAATGCAGCTTGTATCTTTAAAACCATTTCTGATCAGAATGGCATCAATGAATTTTGAAGTTCAATTATTGTAGAGCGTCCATGCATTTTTCTCATCATTGTGACTATAGAATCAAAGTACTATTTTAGGCCTGAAGGGACGTGTGGAATTGAGTTCCCACAGGGAGGCGAGGTATGGCTTTCCTCTGCGAAAACCATGGTAGTTCCTCCCTCCTGTACCATTTCTATCTAATGGCATGGGCACCAGAAATGCTGGTTTGTGGTTTCTCACATCACCCCCTTGAGTTCTGGTTTTGAGAATGGTGCCATGGTTACCACACTCAGGTCTTCTGGCATCAAGACCAGTTTAAGCAGCAGGTAATATCCCAAAATCCATAGTTCAACAGTATCATATTTACACTCCTCCTAAGGTGTGGGTGAAGACTGGCCCTGGTGATTTGTTACTGCTCATTGCATTAAGTTGCTCTAAAAGTTCCCCTACATTTGCATCTGAGAGAGTTTGACTCAGCCCCTGTATAAAACTACTCTGCTGCAGAGACCTCCCTGAGCTCCTCTGCAATAAACACTGATGCAAATCATTCCCTTTGGTGGTTTCTCCCCTGAAGTGCTCCTTTCACACCTTTGCCATCTCTTGGAGCTGGCAGCTCTCCAGCCAGCTGGCAAGCTCTGGCAGACAAGGTCTTTGGAGACAGAACGTTTTTTTCTGCCGTGGATCACACAGAATCACAGAATCGTCATGGTTGGAAAAGACCTCTGAGGTCACCGAATCCAACCATACACACACACACACAAAACCCCCTACAATCTGGGCCACTAGAGCATGTCCTGAAGGGCCACATCTACACGTTTCTGAAATCCCTCCAGGGATGGTGACTCCGCCACCTCCCTGGGCAGGCTGTTCCAGTGCCCGACCACCCTCTTAGGAAGGTCATTCTTCCTAATATCTAATCTAAACCTCCCCTGCCACAACTTCACACCATTCCCTCTGCTCCTGTCGTTATTCCCTTGGGAGAAGAGGCCAACCCCCACCTCTCTCCACCCTCCTTTCAGGGAGTTGTAGAGGACAATGAGGTCTCCCCTCAGCCTCCTCTTCTCCAAACTAAACATGCCTCAGATTGATATCTTGCATAAGGGATCTCAGCTCTGATTTAGGCTCCTGATGATTACTGCTCTTAGCCAGACTCTATTATTTACATCTACATTTTGGAGCTCTTTCTTTAAAAAAAAATAAATCAGTCAAGCGCCCCAGGTCTGATCTGCAGGTGTTGTATTCATGCACAGTGGGACAGCCTGCTCCTGGGGGGCCGTGTCCCTCTGAAAAATGTTGCTCAGTGGTAACTGCCACGGGGGAACGGCTGTGGCTTGTCCCACACAGGTGTCATTTTCTTTTTGTGGGGAAACAATTGGAAGCAATAGATCTGCAAACACAGAGAGCTTTTTGCCTACCTCTCTGAGCGAGCACACGTGTTAGAGGAATGCGGTGACAATAAACTGGTCATTATCTGCCTACGCCATCCCAGCCCTGCCCTCCGTGCTCAAATCCAAGTCCCTTTGGCAGAAATGACAACCCAGCCCCAGATAGGGTGCCAGATCCAGCAACGGCACGGGGTGTTTGAAGCAGAACGATGGGGCCGGTCTTTTTTCAGTGGTGCCCAGGGACAGGACAAGAGGAAATGTGAACAGACTTGAATATAAGAAGTTCCACCTAAACATGAGGAGGAACTTCTCTCCTGTGAGGGTGGCAGAGCCCTGGCAGAGGCTGCCCAGGGAGGTGGTGGAGTCTCCTTCTCCGGAGACATTCAAACCCCACCTGGACCCGTTCCTGTGGGACCTGCTCTGGGTGGCCCTGCTCTGGCAGGGGGTTGGACTGGATGATCTCCAGAGGTCCCTTCCAACCCCAAGTGATTCTGTGATTCTGCCTGCACACTGTGCCCGGTGCTGGCTGTGGTGGGAAGAGCAGAAAGGGTTTTGGGGTCACTGGCTCAGCTGTACCTGCCAAAAAATGACCACAGACCGTACTGGAAGTGACACCGTCATATTCGCAACTTCAGAGGCAACCTAATAAATCTAGTGGTGGGTGTTACTACACAGAGTTGCAATGAGGGACCTTCTGGAAGTGCGTCAGTGACCAAACTGTACTGAGCAACAGAGCAGTCCCTCAAGAAGAGAAATTGTTGTCCCTCCTTTGCCTAATAAACCACAAACACACAACAGTTCAGATTCACAGATGAATCAATTTTATACTTATTTCAAGAAAGGAAGTTGTATTTGACATCTTCAGAGCTAATCCGACCTTGTTCACGACCACCTGGCAACAAAGGCTTAAAAAAGACAGGAAATATGTTATAACACAGGCAAGGGAATACTGAAATCTCATAGATTTTGCAAGAGCACAGAGGGATCAAAGCAATAACTCTTCAGTAATCTGACAGGAAAATAAACAGCCTTTTTTTCACATCTTGACAAGAAAGTAAACAAATAATTTATGAAATAAAGTGTTTGGAAAAGCAGATCTAGACCTCTGTCACACCATAATCAAGGTGTTTATCACAGTATTAAAGCATACCTACGCAGTAAACTCATTATCATTAGGTTACACGGTGTAAACCAACGTGCACATCTATAGCATAGAGAATGAGCAGAGGCACTGCCAGGTTTCTGAGCAGTGAATTCCATGTGGTGCCACCAGAAGACCTCCATCAGCATCAGACGTATTATAGGGATGTACACGAACAGCAGAGAACTGGGAAAGAATCAGAGAATGGGGATAATTGCTGCCTTTTTTGTGAGGCAGATTGCATTTCAGAGACAGCACAGAGAAAAAGGAGACCTATTTAGATAAGGCTAATAATACTTTTCCTGAATTTTGAGCTGGCATGCAAGCATGCACCATGTCCCATAGATCATACCCATTTTTGTTATTAATAATGCATTCCAAATCTTTTTTGTAAGGACTTTACTGAGCTTGTGTATACATAAAAGACTAACTAGATACCAGGAATAGATTGTCCTAGGGATGACATGTCCAACTGTGCAGAAATAATTAGTCTAGGGCACGAAACCTGGTTTCTGTCAGCCTGATGGATGTTACATGACCAGGGTGCTGGAGCTGCTCCACACTATTCATCAGCGCAGGGCAACGTAGCGTATTTTTACATTTCAGCTTTTTGGGTTATTTCCTCACATGCAGTGGCACTGGGGGAATGCAAAAAGACCCGTTTGGGTTATTCTGTAGCTGAGCCGAACACCAGAAGCAACAAAATGTGCTGTACTAGAGTGTCATCATCAAAGGGCACCTGTTAACTGGAAAACTACTTTGGAAAGACAGTCAGCCCCGCGTAGCTTTGGTTTTCATAAGGACTCCGTAATTTAAGAGCAGGTCTTGGACGACTGTCCCTAAGTGCTGGAGAGAAGCATTGCTCACATTGTCATGCATGAAATGTACTTTGGCAGGGCAGACCGAATCAGCAGAAATATTAATTTCCCTGCCTCCAAAGGCAGAGTGGCCGAGCTGGATGGAACGCTGAGATCATCGCTATGGGTAGGAACGGCCAAGGCAGCCGGGCACGGCTGGTGGCCCATCTCCAGCCCCCTCTCTCCACCTCCTGCAGCATCTACCCTGCCTTCCTTCCCCAGCTTCCACATGCCCCCCACTCTGGATGGCAGAGTCCAGAAGCGGCAAGTTGGTAACACAGGGGCAGGTGTGGATGCTCTGAAAGCTGTAGCTGCAAAACTGTGCCGAGATGGCCGAGGGCCCAGAGCTGTTTTCTCCTGAGCTGAAGCACAGAGAAATCTGACGGCCCTCCCCGTAGCTGAGAACTTTGGTATGAGAAAAGGACTTGGAAAAGCTGCCCTAAAAAAGTCTGTGTCGTCTTTCCCAGAGCTGACGGGAACTTCATATGAATGGGGGTGAGTCAAACTTTACGGCAAGGTGTAGCATTAGCATCCCCGAGGACAGTGGCTCATTCTGTACGTGCATGGCCAGTGCCCTCCTGGCTGAGGAGTTAACCTCGGTGGTTACCAATGCCCTCCGGATGCACCAAGGATGTGGGGCGCCCACAGCTGGTGACCACAAGTGGTCCTGGAAGGCTTTGGGTGAAACTGGGGGGAGAAAAGAGGCTCTGAACTTGCAGCAAAAGTCAGGGTAACTCAGGAGGCCACAGCTATATCAGCTCACAGAATCACAGAATCACATGGGGTTGGAAGGGACCTCTGGAGATCATCTAGTCCAACCCCCTGCCAAAACAGGTCCACCCAGAACAGGTTGCACAGGAACGTGTCCAGGTGGGTTTTAAATGTCTCCAGAGAAGGAGACTCTACCACCTCCCTGGGCAGCCTCTTCCAGGGCTCTGCCACCCTCACAGCAAAGAAGTTCCTCCTCATGTTTAGGTGGAACTTCTCATATTTAAGTCTGTGCCCATTTCCTCTTGTCCTGTCCCTGGGCACCACTGAAAAAAGACCGGCCCTATCCTCCTGACACCCACCCTTGAAGTATTTATAGGTGTTGATCAGATCCCCCCTCAGCCTTCTCTTCTCCAGACTAAACAGACCCGAGTCCCTCAGCCTCTCCTCGTAAGGGAGATGCTCCAGGCCCCTCATCATCTTTGTAGCCCTCTGCTTTTGCCTTGTAGACCTCTCCAGCAGTTCCCTGTCCTTCTTGAACTGGGGAGCCCAGAACTGGTCCCAGTGCTCCAGATGGGGCCTCCCCAGGGCAGAGCAGAGGGGCAGGATGACCTCCCTCCACCTGCTGGTCACACTCTTCCTGATGCCCCCCAGGATGCCATTGGCCTTCTTGGCCACAAGGGCACATTGTCAGCTCATGGTCATCCTATTGTCCACCAGGACTCCTAGGTCTTTCTCCTCAGAGGTGTTAGTCTGTCATGCAAGCTCCACCTGATGCTTGTGGTTGCAAGGTCACTCACAGCTGCCACACTAAGGAATTCATTTTTCTCCTCCTGTGTGTTTCAGAGGCATTACAGAAATTGGGGGAGAGCCTGAAGCATCAGGCACAGAGACCTGCAAACAAGCACGGTGATGGGTAGAGCAGAGGTTGGGCCAGGGGGACCATCTGACTTGTGTACCTGATGTTAGATTATCCATCGCAAGTAGAGACAGCTCCTCTAGAGACCCGTCTGAGAAAGTTTAACCCCCGAAATGCCAAATTTCCACTGTCCCACTGGACAGTCTTGCAAAACCGATGGAAAACAAGGTATGATGATCTGATTGCATTAAAAATTATTCCTATCTAACCCCCAAAAGACGAGAAAAAGCACCCACAAGGCCAGCCTGGTTCCCCTGGTTCTGTGCGAGGGAAAACATTCATCGCCAATTTTGTATTAGAAGCCACCATTAAAATTAACGTGGAGAAGGAATTGCTGGTTGTCATCACTGGAAAAGACGGACAACCACTAAAGATACTACTTGCATCAAATACCATCAGTGGTTAATAATGTTTTGGTCTTTTTCTGTCTGAGATGACGAGTAGATTCAACCAGACTTCAGCTAATTGGACAGCACACATCACGCATAGCCTGCATGGAGCTTAAAAGCATTCAGACGCAAAAATGAAATTATATTGGCATCTATATTTGGATTAATTACCTTATCATTAGTTAATATTAGCCACGGGACTTCCAAGGCATAAAATCCTATATTAGTACCAAGAAATAGCATCATCTTGTGACTGAGTCCATACTGCAACGTGTGCGTGTTTTCACCCAGATGCTGTGTAGCTGCTGGACCAGATTTATTGCTGGCATCAAGATATATTAATGAGAGTTTTTTCACTTAGAGCAGAGAGTATTCTGGCTCACAGAAATATATACACGAAACAGAAACAGCATGGGCAATTAACCATGACCAGACAGTCAAGAGGGAAAAGGGGTTTTTTTTATTCAGTTACTCGGAAGAAATCTGGTTGCTTTTCTAAAAACTATCTTTTACTGAAGCAGGAGTTACTACATTCACAAATGTCATAAATGAATGAAACTCTGTGACCTCTTATGATTTAAGAATTCAAACTAGGTGACAGCATAAATTTAGAGATCCTAAAATCAGCTTAATGTTAATACCACTGGTTCAGAGTGACAAGCCAAAATCTGTGATTTTGGCTGCCCCTGGCTCTCAGCAACACTTCAGAGGACAACGTAACCAACCTGCAGGAAGCTGTTGTAAAATAACCGGTGAATAGTTTGCCCTTACTCTCTCTAAGTGTGTAGCTTGTGTCCTGGAACATCCCTCCCAAACACTTGTTGTTTTCCAGCTGCAATTTTAGCCTGGAGCACCTGGGAGTATTGTCCTCCTTGGACCCTGCTGAGCTCCTGATTTAAATACCAGTCAGTCCCGCAAGCTGAATGTGTGCTGTGTGAAAACATCATTTTTTCCCCCTAGGTTTTACACTTACTGAGTATCAGCTTCACCGAATGTCTTCTTATTTTTTCTACTAGAAGAAAATATTGAGGATTTACCATTTTGAGCCTGTTCATATTTTATGCAGTCGCAACATCTCCTTCTTACTCATTTTCTTCGTAAACTAGACAGTTTCTGTCTTTTCAATCACCCTTCACCAATTTTTTTTTCATCCTGCTCTATACACATTATATTACTCTGCGGCGTGGCAGCAAACAGCTTTATCCTAGTTAGGGCTGAAAGTGCTTTTCTGTTCTGTAGCTGAGTTATCCGAGGGCTCAGAAATACATACATTTATTTATGCAGCCTGCAAATCTGCTGTGAATCACAGAGATGCGGGACAGTGCTGGGGGTCCAAATGTACAGTCACTGGAGGCAGGGGTGATAGGATCCTCTCTGAATTTTTTTTTTTTTTTTCCTTTTGCCTAGTCAAAGAGTCTTATCTCTTGTCCTCTCAAAATATCTGTAATTCAACATATACTCTAGGTAATCTTCCCTTGGGAGCACAGACAGGAAGGATGGAAGGATGCACCCTGTGTCTCCGAGGCTGACAAGGACCTGGATGCTGCTGTGTGGGAGGAAAAGGGCACTTTTCCCCCATACCAATTTAGCAGTCCTCTTGTGCTTCACAGAGAGGACCAGGCATTGAGGTGGCATAGGCTGGTTCCTCTTCCAGACCCCGGTGAGATGTCACAGCCCCCAACCCAGGACACCTCGCAGCCCCCTTGTCTCCGGGCACATCGGGAAGAGGAGGAGGTTTGCTCCCACCCTCAATTTTCCCAGAACTAGGGATTTTAGGTGGCTGAGCCGAGTGGCAACCTTGCAACTCAATGAAGTGCCTTGCGAGCAGGATTTGGGGCTCATTGGACTGTAAGAACTTGATTTAAAAAAAAAAAGCACAGATCAGCTCTGTTGCTGGAGCGGGGGAAGGATGTCTGCTTGCTGGTGCACACCTCAGCACCCCTGGCTTGTCAGGGGGCTGTGATGTGATGCTTTTTCAGGCCATGAAGTCGTTCACACCCGCACGGAGCAGGTATCAGGTGCTAGCCAAGCCAGCAGTAGCAGGTTGGCTTGGGGGCTGCATCCACCCCCCATCGCCGTCACAGAGAGCAGGGGAGGGTACGATGGCACGGCCACCAAGACGCCAGTCTCTCTGTGTAGGCTTCTTGAGGCTTTTTACCCCTCTGCTAACCAAACCGTTCCAAAAGAAACCCCACCATTTTTGGCTAGTTTTTTAGGAAGCGCAGAACTGGAAATCAGAGCTGCCTTCATCAGATGCCGGTGTGAAAACGTTGGAGTTGATGAGATGTCAGAGTAGGAGTGAGGGGATGCTGGGAATATCTGTGGTTTATACTCATCTCCATAAAATGAAGTCAGTCTGGCAAGTCAGAAAGGAAAACGTCTAAGTCCTTGCCTCTTTTTTCTTTTTTACAGCAGAAAATTTCTCCTCGCTCCAGTTTGAGATTATTTAAGTGTTTTCTGCGATGTGAGGTTTCTGCTCAAGTTTTAACAAAGGACATTCCATAATAGCCAGCCTTTCTTGCTTATAACACATACCACTTGAAGGGGAACTATTCATTGATTTATTATTTTTTTTCTCTGAACAGCAGGAGGAAGAGTGGTGAGTCCTCCCTCTCTCTCCCTCTCAGCCATGGTAATGACAAACCCCGAGGTATTAGGAGGCTCATTAAGACCAACTCTGCTAACGTTTGTGTTTGTTTTCCCACTTAGAGTGAAAGGCTTTCACTTAGAAATAATTTCATATAATGGCACCGAATAAAGAGAACTTCTCACATCTGACCTTTGCAGGAATGGTTTCTTTGTGCTGGGATGCTTCAGACTGTACTTTCTTGGAAAATCTCTTTTTTAATTTTTTTTTTTTTGTTCTCCCAGAGCAAAAGATTAGCTTAGATCACCTGGTGGGGTAAGAGAGTGTCTAGGGGACAATTGCAGGCAGTGGCAGCTCTAGGACTTTTTAGCCCATGGGCAATTTAGCAGAAAAAGTTGTAGAAGATATACATGTCTGTGCACACGCACACATGGGGGTAATGCAGGGGAGGTCTAAGACAACAACAAAGTACTAAACATGGCCACTCTAGATTACTAATTAGCATGGTAATGGGAATAAGGTGAGGACACTTTCTTCTGCACACCCCTTTTCACAATCAGTCCAGGTTGCTACATGCCTGTCTCCACGAGCTTGGAGATTGCTGCCAAAATTCCCATTGCGGGCTATGGCACAGGAGCACAAATCATACAATCATACAATCATAGAATGGTTTGAGTTGGAAGGGACATTAAAGATCATCCAGTTCCAACCCCCCTGCCCTGGGCAGGGACACCTCCCACCAGACCAGGTTGCTCCAAGCCCCATCCAGCCTGGCCTTGAACCCCTCCAGGGATGGGGCAGCCACAGCTTCCCTGGGTGACCTGTTCCGGTGTCTCACCACCCTCACAGCAAAGAATTTCTTCCTGGTATCTAATCTAAATCTCCCCTCTTCCAATTTAAAACCATTATGCCTTGTCCTGTCACTGCACTTCCTGTCAAAGAGTTCTTCCCCATCTCTCCTGGAGCTCCCTTCAGATATTGGAAGGCTGCTATGAGGTCTCCCCACAGCCTTCTCTTCTCCAGGCTGAACAACCCCAGCTCTCTTAGTCTGTTTCCATAGGAGAGGTGCTCCAGCCCTCTGATCATCTTCCTGGCCCACCAACTCGAACCCAGTAATGCGAACTTGTTACCTGCTACTGCAAGTCTGAAGGAGTTTTTTTGTAGTTACCTTAGTTGCCCAAGACAAGTAGACCTCCCCTAAGTTATGCCACTTCTGTCACTGTTAAGAAAGAATGACAAAGAAAAAAATTAACAAAGTTTATAAATTTCTGCTGGGTTTCTCCCACCACCCCAAGGCAGGTCCTCTCTGATCATAGGTGTTTTTTCCACTGAAGTGGGGATTTTTGCTGTTGCTTGTTGTGGCTGGGGTTTTTCTGACAATCTTGTCTAACCTGGTATGTTTCTGGGGCCAGGAACAGGTTCGCTGTCACGGTTTTCTCTGTCAGAGGAGCTGTGCTTCAGGAAGCCTGAAGTAGGGTGACCTATTTTGGGGTGTGTGGATTTGCACTATGACTCCAGAGATGTGGTTCCTCCAGAGATCTAGCTGTGGTACTGCCTAGCTGTGTGATGTTCACCAGATTATTTCATCTTCTGTCCTCTATTTTATGCAGTTAGACTGCAAGCCATTTAGGTCGAGACCTGCCATTTCCTGCCTTTGCACTGAGTATCTTGAATGCCCTCAGGAAAAAGGATAATCAAGAAGAAAACAGCCCAAAGAAGAGAGAGAATTCTTCCCCAGCCACACAGAAGCTAGGTGGTGAAACTGTAAGAAGTAGTCCTGGATATAGTCAATTCTCTTATAGGGAGTAGCTGGGCTTCACTTCAGTGTTGACCCCTTTCACCCCTGGGGCTCAAAAATAAGTTTTCCCTTCCTGTGATGTAACCTGTCCCCCTTCACATGGAAAGCTGATGTGGCTCCAGGCTTGGACCTGTGTCCCTTTCCAGCTGTGCCCAGGCATGACAGGCAATTCTCTCCCCTTTGCTCCAGATGACAACCTTTCCCATTCTTCTCCTCCAGCATCTGCTGCCTATTTTGATCAAACCGAGCCTGCCTCTTCCTTTTCCTTTAATTGTGTTGAAGAAATGAAAAGCATTTGGCTGGGATATGTTTCCTCAGAAAGGTAAAAAATATGTTCCATAAGCAATACTGAGCTTTCAGCTTCCTGCACAAGGCAGGACAAGATCCTTTCCTCTTCTCCCATCTGTCCCTTTAGACATGATCTTAGGGTGAAACACTGCAAATGGTTAACCAAAAATGGGAATATTCTCTCCCCTAGGGACTGATTTGCAACAAGAATTAGAGAAAGGATCGTTTTATACGTGTGTCTGGTGCCATGGGTCATGGCTAGGTCTGACAAATTTTCCTCTGCTCCACACTTCACGCCTTCAAATAAATTTTACTTTAAAATTTTCCACAGACAACAGGCTAGTGCCTCAGAAGGTAATTAAAGTTGTCTCTTTTGGTCATTTTCAGGTTTCTTCATTGTCGTTGGAACTGCGGCTACATGAAGATCAAGAAAGGATGTCTTGACATCTTGTGTTAGTGCCTCCCAAGGTTGTTTTTTTTTAACTTGTTTGGTTTTGAGATTATTTCGCTGGTGAACTTAGATCATAACATTACTATTGTGGGCCTGGATGACTAATTAGCCTAGAATTAGAAGATGGAGCTTTTGCCATCAAGGTCATTGTCTTCACTCTGGTCCAGGCTCTACATTGTCATAGAATCATAGAATCATAGAATCATTCAGGTTGGAAGAGACCCTTGGGATCCAACCATCCACCCTACTCTACAAAGTCCTCCCCTACACCATATCCCTCAGTACCGCATCTAAACGTCCCTTAAACACATCCAGGGACGGTGACTCAACCACCTCCCTGGGCAGCCTATTCCAATGCCCAACCACTCTCTCTGTGAAAAATTCCTTCCTAATGTTCAGTCTAAACCTACCCTGTTGGAGCTTGAAGCCATTCCCTCTCATGCTGTCGTTAATTACCTGTAAGAAGAGACCAGCACCAACCTCTCTACAGTGTCCTTTCAAGTAGTTGTAGAGAGTGATGAAGTCTCCCCTCAGCCTCCTCTTCCTCATACTAAACAGTCCCATCCCTCCAAGGGACCTCACAGGATGGTTTTCCTTGGTGGGGACCTTGGGAGGTCATCTGAGCTGACATCCCCATGAAGGTACAGCTGTCTTCACAGTTAGATCAGGCCGCTCAGGGCTGTGTCCAGCTGAGCTTCCAGTATCTCCAAGGGTGGAGAACTGCAGCCTCCCTGGGCGCCTCTTCCAGTGTGAGACCACTTTCACAGGGAAGAATATTTTTCCTTACATGCAGCCAAGATGTCACTTTTTGCAACTTGTCTTCATTGCCTCTTGTCCTCTTCATGCACCACCTGCTCTGGAAGCTCAGCTGGCAAACCACCTCAGGAGAAGGATGCGTGATGTGATGACGATGAAAACAGATTCCGGGTCTGTTTTCCTAATTTGCAATCATAAGAGAGTACCCGTGAGACATGAATATCTGTGCCACTATTTGAGAACTGCTCTCTGAAGCCTCTGAGACACTTTCAAAGACCTGTATTTGTCCTCTGCTATTCACCTGAAAGCCAGATCTTACCTCCCCCTGGAAGCGTGGTGTCAGGACAATAACAAACCTGCCCTGTTCCAGTGATGGCACTGGGCTACTTTATTTTTGACAGTGCTAGAAGGTGGAGAACAGCCAGGTACGAGTAAAATCTGCAGAGAAAATGTGTGAGAAGACATTTGCCAGACTTCCCTCTGATCTTTGTGCTCCTGAACATCTTGGACTGAAGAGCTATTCCTCAGTCCTTGGATTAGTGGCCAGAAAATGTCCCCGTCGTGTGCTGTCGGTGTAGCCATCCAGGCAACGGCAGCGATACCCGACAGACGGCGGGATCTGCTGGGGAATCAGTTTTCCACATGCAAGAGGGAGCAAATGGAAGAGCATGACCAGGCTCACTGATACGGAAACTAGCTGGAGAAGATCAATGAGGAGGAAAGGCTAACCTGCCTGTGAAGCCAGAGCTATAGGAGAAGCACCAGAGCAGGATGGCTTAGGATGAGAAGAAGAATGCACCTGCACAACCAGAACGAGCGTTGGGTGGCTTGAGAAAGTCCAGATTGGTGGGTGCTGGTGGCTTCGGCTGCTCAAGCTGTTACCTCCATGGTCAGTGCCATGGTAGCCAGGGCAGACACAAGAGAATGTTCTCCTGCTCCAGGTGACAGCCATGTCTCCCAGGGGGCAGGCAGAGACCCTGCCACCAAGGACACATCCGAGGCAAAGTCCCCGAGGGCTTTTCCAACCTGTTGGTGACCCACTGGACTTGCTAGACGTGCTCAGTGAGGTGTCCAAAACCAAAACCATCCCCAAAACCATAATGGGGAAGAGAAGCAAAGTTTCTCTCTGGTTTATGAAAGAGTGGAGGTGGAGATCAAGCACGTAGCTCTGTCTGTGCTGCCCTGTGCCTCTCTGTCCCTAGAGACAGGGCTTATCGAAGGGACGTCACTTGCCTTTCCCCCGTTGCATGTAGCCTTTGGGCTATATTTTGCCTTGAATTCAGCGATATAAGGTAGGAAGCGCCTCGCTCGCGCAGCCCGCTTCCCCTGATGCCTGCGGGGATTTCCTGCTGGCTGGGCTGGCCTTTCCCTGTTTTGTTTGTTCTATATATACCCGGGTTTTTACGGCGTAGGGTTATTTCAGGCAGAAGGAGACATCTGCCCCGCAGGACGGCGCTTGTTGGTGTCATTTGGGAAGGCCGTTGTGAGTCTTCATAAGGGCTCATAAAGTACTCTAAAGCTGGACGGCACTAAAGAGGGCTTATCAGTTAATGCTACCCCTGGATCTTCCCCTCCCTTCTGCCCACACAGACTCTGTATAAACTGTATTTCCATCTGTTTGGCTTTGTGGGACACCTATCAGATTCCCTTTCCCCTGCTGAGTTACAGCAGCTCCCCACTTAGCCCGTAGCCACATCCTGCCTCCGTCAGCTGGCCAAAGAAAAGGGGTTTTTGATTCGTGGTCACTCCCAGAAACATTGCAAAGTTTTGCATCAGAACAAACCCTTGCGATTTCCAAGCATTTTTCAGCAAATCCAAAAGAAGTCCCTCCACAAATATTGCTTCTCGTACATAGAAATGTTATGACAACATCAATTAAGAACATATCTGACATTTCCCAGATCAGGAAGTTGAGTGATGGCCAATTTGGCTTCTCTCTTTCCTCTACAATTTGCAGGCAAAGGAGAGAGAGGGGAGCGAGGGCCTGGAGATGCTGTTTGCTCATCGTGAGATGTGTTTGCTCGCCGTTAGTTGATAGCTAATTAAGTTAGCTCTCCTCTTCTTCCCTGAGAACTGCCCTGGGAGGTGCTGAGAAAGCTCATATGTTCCAGCCATCCAGACAGCCCTGCTAGCGAGAAATTTATCTCCCAGCAAGACTATTCAAGTAAAAAAAAAAATTACCATGCAAACTGGAGAAACTCCAGGCTTGCAGTGAGCGGTGGATCAACAAACCATTAAAACCAGAGCACTCTGCTTTGGGAGAGCACCACCAAAGCCTGGTACTGGAGAGGGAGAAGAAGCAGCAGAGGTCTGTCAGTGCCGTGAGTCCATTCTGGTGGTGGAACATGGATCCAGCCATCTCCCTGTGAGTTAGGAGCTGGAGCAGTGGCACAGCAACCCTTCCCAGAACATCCCGCTGGCATCCAAACAGGCACAGGGCGCACTGGTGGGTATTATCTCAGTGACACCCATTCCAACACAGACGTGCTCTTCTGAGAGTCACCTTCCCCTACCGCTGTGACATGAGGACTCTGAGGGTGACACAGATGTCTGCCCCTTTCCCTTTTGTCCCACAAATATGCCTTATTTAAAGCACCTCCCACAAATATGTTTATTTAAACAATTACAGAATGACATGGGGTTGGAAGGGACCTCTGGAGATCATCTAGTCCAACCCCCCTGCCACAGCAGGTCCACCCAGAGCAGGTTGCACAGGAATGTGCCCAGGTGGGGTTTGAATGTCTCCAGAGAAGGAGACTCCACCACCTCCCTGGGCAGCCTCTTCCAGGGCTGTGCCACCCTCACAGGAGAGAAGTTCCTCCTCATGTTTAGGTGGAACTTCTCATATTCAAATTTGTGCCCATTTCTTCTTGTCCTATCTCTGGGCATCACTGAAAAAAGACCAGCCCCATCCTCCTGACACCCACCCTTGAAGTATTTATAATTCTTGTATTAGCAGTCTTGTCCAATGCACTCCTGTCTTACTGGGACACAAATGTGAACCATTGCTTCTACCGCTGGGTTGGAGAGGGCTGATAGTTTCCTTACAGGCTTTTAAAAAGCCATTCTCCCCCCCCATGAAAAGCACCACATACCTCTCCCACCCACCCCAGGCTCTCGCCTGGGCCAGCTGGCAGAAAGCCTGAGAAACCCCAGTGCTCAGCCAAGCTGCCAGTACAAACCCCGCACAACAAGGGACCAAACGCTGCTCCTGACCACCACCACGCCAGAGGAGGAGAGCGGCAGACACAACCATGGTGTGCCTCCCCCCAACAATTCGTCCAGGGTCATATCGCCTTCCAAACCCGACCCAAAGAAAGCCCGTGGCTGATGGCAGGATGTTAGCTCTGTGGACGCGCACGTTATGAATTGACCATATGTGGTGTGAAACCACCTGCCGCTTCTTGCTCTGGGAATGAAATCATTTAAAAAAAAAAAAAAAAAAAAAAGGGGTGGAGGGAGAGGAAAAGTGTATTTCCTGCAAAGATAACCTTGCCTCTCTGCACACACCAGAGACAGATATCCTGCAAAGAGTCTACAACAGAATCACAGAATGATACAGGGTTGGAAGGGACCACTGGAGATCATCTAGTCCAACCCCAGTAACTGAACCTCCTGACAGCAATTCAAAGACCACAAACCACAACGTTCCCTATTTTTGGACTTGAAGAGGTGGGGGGGAGTGTCACCGCTCGCTTCCTTCCAAATAGCCTTGCCTCCTGATGCCACTTGGAGAGCAAACAGCAACAGCCACGTGACTGAAGAAACACGCTGAGGGATAATGAGGGAACCAGGTCATCACTGAGGTTATCAGCTACCGTGGCCACCGCAGCCTCTTCCCCGTCCCCTGCCTATCTCATCCCGTCTCTCTGCGCCCCGCATTGTGTTGACGTTGAGGCGTATACCTGGCAGCAGATGTTTTTGGCAATAAAACCAATAGCTCTTTCGGTGTTATTTGGCATTAAAGAGCGGGTGGCAGCAGCATCCTGGCAGAGAGCGGGCAGGGACCATCCCGAGCACAAGGACCCCCCCCCTGCCCCGAAGAGCATCAGCCTGTACCTCTTCCCTGATGCCATTTCTGATATGGGCCCTGCTTCTGCTTTGCCTCCCGTGGCTGCAGGTGCTCTGAACAAACCCGAGCACTTGCTCCAGCCTCCGGGACTTCCCTGTATCTCTTCCAGCTGGATTATTTTTGCCTCGGGGGTCCCTGCCGAGAGCGTTTTTGAGCTGTGCCCTAATAAGCCGCTGAACAGCAGGCACCCGCTCTCTTTGGGGCTGCCTCGGGAAGGCATTTCCCAGCCCTGTGGGCAGGGGGTCCTCAGATCCCTCACCCTGCTCTGGGCACACAGCTGCTTCTGGCCAAGGTCTCCCTCAGGCAAATGACCCAGCCTTGGCTGCCCTCTCCACCGCTGTCACTCCTCAGATTTATTTTACCCCTCCCTGAAGGGCTGAAAGATGGTGTTTAGATACTTCCTTCCTTGTTCCCAAACGTGTCATCTGGGACCCTGGCATCTAGCTGTGCTTGGCTGGCCCCACAGAAGCAAGAGGATGATCTTGTTCAGCTTCCAAAGCATCATCCCAGTGACGAGTCTGCTCTGTCCTTTTAATTAATCTACGGCTTATGCCCCACCATTCTTCTACATTTGCAGTGTGGGCTCCTTTGAGACAGCTAGAGATGTCCTCCAGGTCTTTCCCACCCACAGGGTCTGCACCTCCAAAGGTGCTGGTGCTGGAACCCCAAGCCTTCCTGCCCCCTGTGCCAGCAGCCCAGTACAAGCTGGAAGGGCTGGGGGCCGTGCTGGTTCCTTCAGGAGCGGGCTGGTGAGAAGAGATGGTGGTGAGCAAAGTCGGGTTTTCCGTTGTCAACCTACATGGAAAATATTTAAAATACAACGAAAGAAACCCCCAAACCGCAAACCAGACTGGAAGGAAACAACGTGGCCAGCAGGTGGGTTGTTGTTATTTTTTTTTTTAGAAATCGAAATCTGCACAAATTTAAGGAGGCTGTGCTCTAATACATACATTATTTTTTTTTTCAGCCTAAACTGGCTACATTAGCTGACAAGTCCTTGTGTGTGACTTGTCATATTTTCCTGCTTTTCCTTTTTTGCTGGACAATGCCACTTCCAAACACTGATGCCACATGTCAGCCATGGGAAGAGAAAGGATATAATTATTTTGTTTTCAGTAGGTTTGTGCTTCTTATGTACTTGGTACCTCCCAGTTTATTCCACGTTTTAGGGAAAAAATATTTTGTTTAAACTTCAACGTTAGGAAAAAAAATCTAAGTTACGAGTAGAAGAGGTTGTCTCCTCACTGGGTTTAAAAGCAGAGGGTGGTTCTGTAATGTGTAAGCAAAAGCCTCAGCCTTTCTTAATCACCGTTACCGGTCATGTGGTTATAGGTTCCAAAAATTAGCATTAAAAAAAATGGAAATATCTGGCGAGGAATGTGAATGCAGGATCCAGGGCTGGAGGAGCAGTTTTCCCCAGGGGATTCCTTGCTCTACCTCATCTATGTGAAGGCAGAAAACTCTCATAAGGCATTTCTCCATACCTTGGGTCTGGCTCAGCTGCTGCCCCATGGCTGCACATGGCTGAGATGTCCCCAAGCCTTGGCCCTTGGCTTTTGCCTCCCAGACCCTCCAAAACTCAGGCTTCAGCCCCAGCTCCTGTGCACCGCCTGCCTCTTGGTGAAAGGAAAGAAGGCCCATGGGGTGGGATTTTTCGCCAGTACTGAGCTTGCACGGCCATGTCTTCTCACTTGCTGCCCTTTGGAGAAGCCACCCCAAAGCAGCTTCTCCAGAGAGAACCTCTACCCATCACAAATATACTCAACTTCACTCACAAGAGAGGGGGGGTGGTTGCGGTCACCAGGGGCTGGTTCCACAGCAGAGCTGCAAGCTGGGCTGGACACAGCTCCTCCTCGCCACCTGAGCCACTCTTCCCACCACCCGAGGAGGACCTTCCCGAGGTTCTGCCCACGTGCCGCTGCCCCAAGTTTGACCATTGCCTCTTCAAAGAGCGGAGCACTCCTTCGGGATGCCGTGTGGTGGCTGTACCAGCCCCAGCGACACCTGGAGCTCTGAGGGGAGCTAATTACACTCTTATTTATTCAGATAAATGTAAAGTAGGCTTGCAGCTGGTGACTGGCTTTTTCTCTCTGCAGGGCATAGCAAGCTGCTGTCGACTTCACCGGCAGTGTCTCTCGCCCCTGATTTAAGGGAAGCCCTGAAGGCCTGAAGGGATAAATGTATTTTCTTTACTCTTCCTCCAAGAATGTTGTGTCAAGTAGACTGTGATCTGGCCTTGATTTTCCATGGGACATTTGTACACAGGACCTGGATGCACCTACCAATAAATAGAGCTCGCTCACCACCAGTTTGACATTAGGATTACCAATTCCCTCATGATTAGAAATTTTGACCTATTACTGGTAGGAAGCGCTGTGTAGGTAGGCGGTGGTGTTTTGACAAATTGTTTGTCTAATCAGATCCAAAGGATGCTGTAGCAACAGCAGCAGAAATCCTGGTCGTGGGTTCAGACCTGAAATGTCAAAGCCTTTCATGCTTGTGGTTCAGCCCACAGAATAGATGTTTGTGCCCAGAGCCATGGAAAGGGACGGGGCTTTGACTCATTGTTTCAGCACGGAAGCCCCTGGGAAGCACCATTTGGCCTGGTCTGCTCCCCACCTGCATCTTTCTGTCCTAACCACTGATGCTGTCCACTCAGTTTAAGTTCAAAGTACCTCTGTGCTTCCTTCCACCAAGGGGCCACACGTGCTACAGGCTGCCAAACAGCAAAATAACCATATGAGCCTTTAAAGCAGCTTGGGCACGACAGGGTGGAGGAGAGGTAGGGTGGCAGAGTCTTCTGATGTGACAGAGACTTCCCAGGCACCTCTGTCTCCAGCAACGATGTCTCGGGGTAGGTGAGAATCCAAAAGGAACTGGAGGAGGAAAGCAAACAGGTGAGTCAGTTGGCACGTGGGCCCTTGAACATGAAGACAGTAAAAGCACAACGCACCTAGTGATGTCTCACTCATCTTGCTCTCTCAGTCTGTGTCTACAACACATTAGGCCAGCTTTGCTGGGGAGCATTTTTCTTCTATATCATTAACAATGGGCTGTGGACCACTTGCTTCAGATGTCCTCTGGGTTCCTAGAAGGGGACTGATAATCACAGGAGCAAAAAGGCAACTATTTATGGTAGGATGCTCTCAAACAAATTGTGGTATCGACATGCTATTTGACAAGGAAGCCCTCAGGAATGAGTTGGGGAGGAACCACAAATAGCTATGACTTACCATGAAAATTCAAGGACCTGGTATGCATTTTGTGCATGGTAGGATCAGGTCCTAGTGCAGTGGTGTGACACAACATGTCTTGACCAGCCTGGTTAGCTTAGTTTCAAGATGTTACCCATCTGTTACTAAAACAGAGTGTTTCTTCGACATTACGGCTTGACATCATTTTGATATTGGGGAAAAAAGGTTACTCTGTGGCTCTCAAAAGAGTTCTGAATCAGGTAGCTTGGTCCATCCTTCTCCTCCTTGCCTCTTCTGCTTCTGGATCCTCAGATCTAGGTAAATGTTTCCTTGACAAGTATCTTCAGTGGAGATATTCAGACTCTGACCTTGGGATGTGATCTAGGAGAGAATGAAGGAATGAAGGTATGTCAGAGAGCAGGATGCGTGGTGCAACAGGTTGACGGGGCATGAATTGTGGCTGCAGAATTCCTGTGGGCTAAATTTCCCAGATGAGGTTATGAATATGAATGAGTCAATCCCTGAAGTCTTTCATGGAAAAAGATGAAGGTGATCTTGCTGTCAGGAAGGACCAAGCATACCCACTACCATTCTAGAGCTTGCTCTTCTGGTGCTCCCAGTTCTGTTTGAAGCACAACAGACTACTGAAAAGTTGGCAAGAACATTCCCACATGGCATTTCCCACAGTCATTTTTGGACTCAGAAGAAGTGAAATAAAGATGATACGATCTGCACTGCCGAGGATCAAAGTCTAACCATGTTCCAACAAACTTCTCTAATTTTCATATTTCTCTAGTATCAGAATGGCTTTTCTAAACCAAACTTCTGAACACGCACAGTCCAACCTGCCATCTGATGGGCAAAAAGGGAGGAAGTAAAGGCACATTACATTTTACTTCTGTTTGTAATTAACATGACATTTTATGGTGAGTGAAGCTAATTTTCTCGAAATATATTAGATACAGGAAACATAGCTGACAATTTAACGTGGTAGGAAAATAAAAGTGGTGCATTAGAGGCAGGCTGGAGAGGTTTTGATTAACTGATGTCCTCATCCAGTGTGGCAGCAGCCAGGACTTGTAACTACATAAACCACTACCCTGTTCTTGTGGGCAAGATGCTCCCTTCTAAGGTGGTTTAGAGGTAGAATTTACATCTGCCTGAAGACAATATCTCACAACCCGACGGAGACCATCCATGCCATGGATTTGCAGCTCAAGTACGCTACCTAAAGCTGTATTTTTACCCTTTCCTGTCTGTTTCACAAAGAGCTTGCAAGTATAGTCGTTTGTTAATTAAATAACTCTACATCGGTGCAGCCTGCTCCCGCCCTAATGCATTGTACACACCGATGAGGTGAATGGTGGTGAATGCCCCAAAATGGTGCCTCGGAGCATCCCACGTATGATTCCCTCATAGGGAGACATAGTAGACAACAGCAACAAGTTGTTTAAGACCCATCAGCTACACTAGATCTAGCATTTTTGTATATATATATATTCTTTTTTTTTTTAACTAAGATTTGTCGTGGAAGAACAAATTGTGTCATTCACAGGAATAATCCCTCCTACGAGGAAGCACTCTGAACAATGGAGGTACAAGTGCTATAATTATACAAGCAGCAAACAATCAAATCACATCACATCTTTAGCTAAAACAATTGGGGCTAAATGACAAAGAGTTAGGTACAGGTTCATGTCCCTCAGCAACTACCGAGCGTAACTTTTCCAAAGCTGGTTGAGGTATTCGCTTCCTGCCTCACACACCGTGCACCAAAAGGGTGTGATTTTTGACCCCAGAACTATCCCTAAATTTACCTCTACAAGGACTGTCCAGGATAAAGACACAACACACGATAATCACATTGAGATTTACCCGTTTTCTTACGTGGATTTTGCTGCCTGCTGGGAACTTGGAGTGGACACAGCGGTGCTGTTGTTTGGACCCACTTATATCATTTCAATTAAATTATGATTTCAGACTAGAGTAGCTGTGCGGCTGCATGCCATCTCTTCACCTTGACTCTCTATTTTAGACTCACCTCCAACTCTAGCATGGTCTTTTTTAGGGACTTTCTACTCCTAACAGCCTTGAGTGTGTGTCACCATGCGTCTATCAGGCATTGGGATATCCGTTGTCGTCACATATACGTTGTTTTTTTTTTTTTCCCAAGGAGACTGATAAATTGTAAGAAGTAAGGAACAGAGGCTCCTGGCCATTTAGAGATACTAAATTGATGCTACCCATCTGTTAGCTAGGAAGAAGCAGCTTTCATGGGCTATTTACAGCCCACGAGGAGGTAAGATTTGCTGAGCTCTACCCACCCGGGACAGGTATTTTTACCTGAAAATGGCAGAAGTGTGTCAGGCAGAGCACCATTAGCAGAGCAGAAGGCCTAAGTGGTTCAGTTATCGGGACCAGGGGTTGCAGGAAGTCCCGAGGGCAAGAATATACTGAGCAGAAAGCACTCTGGAAAACGTTTAGGTGATACTTCATCCTGCACAACCAGCACTTTAGGGGAGTGCAAGTAAGCAGAAAAAGCTTGGCGCGGGAACAGGACTCTGCTTTGGGAAGCTATTGGAAGGAAAGACTTTACTCCGAAGCTTTTTGAGGTGGAGTAACTAGCTACAGAGCTGGGGAACAGACGTGCCTTGCGGGGAGACCAGAGTCGTTGGAGTCTGTCTCTAAATGCAGTAACCGTTTCATTGGGCCTTGCGTTGCGGTGAAGCCAACGTGATTTTTTTAACTTAGGGATTTTTACCGGGTGGTTTGGGGGACTGGCAAGCTGTCGTCTTCCCTTTCTGCTGGGAGCAACAGGCTGAAAGGGGGCTAATGCTCCACTGCCAGCGCTCAGCGCTCTGACAGAGGACCAGAGATCCCCAGGAGCCCGTGGGCTGCTCTCCCGTGAAGCAGTGAGACCACATTCGGAGGCATAAACCCCATGGGAAGGTGGTCAGAAAGCATCTCTAGGTGGTCAAGTTTCCAATACAGAGGATGATCGAGTATTTTTGCATTTATGGTCTGCCTCGTAGGACCCCAAGATACTCCCTGGGCTGTCTGCCCCTGTAGAACATCTCCAGGGCTTGATTGCACGCTTCATCCACATGTGCAAAGACAGCAGCTGGTTTTACCCAGGCTTTCTTCCTCTCTTTTATCTGCGTAAAATTATCTTTCCTCCCGAAGAATTGCAACAACAAGGAAGAAAACAGCAAATTTAGGCTCCTTTCATTCCTTTTTTTTTTTTTTTAACCCTGACATAAAAATAGCTTCCAGCAGTGCTTGCCATGCAGACGTGTTTCTCCTTAATCTGCGTCCCCTGAGATGTGCTGGTTCTTTTGGGAGGGAGAGAGGAGAATGCAGAAATGATATCAACGTGGCCCCAAAATGGGGGAATAATCAAGTTTGTCTCCGGCTCCTGGCTTTTTTCTCTGCTCTCTTGCCCTTTAGACCACAGGCTGAGGTCTGTGGGGTGCGAAGGCCATTCAGAGAGAGGGACAAGCCAGAGGACAGGCAGAGAGAAGGGCAGAGAGAGGAGAGCCAGCCCAGCAATGGCCTTCAGAAAGAGCAGATTCGATTGCAGCGTATGCATAACCCCAGAGGGGATGATGACTTTCTCTGCAGCTCTTAAAACTACTTGCCTCCTGCCTTGAAGAAAACACTTCACAGAACCATAAAATCACAGAATGACGTGGGGTTGGAAGGGACCTCTTGGAGATCATCCAGTCCAACCCCCTGCCAGAGCAGGTCCCCCCACAGCAGGTTGCACAGGAACGTGTCCAGGCGGGGTTTGAACGTCTCCAGAGAAGGAGACTCCACCACCTCCCTGGGCAGCCTCTGCCAGGGCTCTGCCACCCTCACAGCAAAGAAGTTCCTCCTCATGTTTAGGTGGAACTTCTCATATTCAAGTCTGTGCCCATTTCCTCTTGTCCTGTCCCTGGGCACCACTGAAAAAAGACCAGCCCCATCCTCCTGACACCCACCCTTGAAGTATTTATAGGCGTTGATCAGATCCCCCCTCAGCCTTCTCCAGACTAAACAGACCCAAGTCCCTCAGCCTTTCCTCATCAGAGAGATGCTCCAGGCCCCTCATCATCTTTGTAGCCCTCTGCTGGACCATCTCCAGCAGTTCCTTGTCCTTCTGGAACTGGGGAGCCCAGAACTGGACACAGTGCTCCAGATGGGACCTCCCCAGGGCAGAGCAGAGGGGCAGGATGACCTCCCTCCACCTGCTGGTCACACTCTTCCTAATGCCCCCCAGGGTGCCATTGGCCTTCTTGGCCACCAGGGCCTATTGCTGGCTCATGGGCATCCTGTTGTCCACCAGGACTCTCAGGTCTTTCTCCCCAGAGCTGCTCTCCAGCAGATCAGCCCCAACCTGTCCTGGTGCTGGGGGTTATTCCTCCCCAGGTGCCATACCCTGCACTTGCCTTTGTTGAAGTTCATCAAGTTCCTCTCTGCCCAGCTCTCCAGCCTGTCCAGGTCTTGCTGCGTGAGAGTAGGTCCGTTCTTCTGCCAGAAGACCACACAGAAGTGTCTGTCCTGTGTGGCAGCGGGTGTCCCTGCATTGCAAGTGGATCCATTAAGGGTTGAAGTGCTGGCCACCAAATTGTTCCTAAGTGGGCTGACCCAGGGGTCTCTGAGGCAGCAATTTATTGCTGTCCTTTATTCTGGGCTGATTTTGAATGAGCCGCCTTTGGGTAAAAAAGCTTGTACTTTGGCCTCTCAACTGCTGCTCTTTAGGAGAAAGCCAGGCAACACAGTGAGGTGAGCCAAGCTCAATCACGCTTTAACTTTGTGTAAGAGAACAAATCTACAAGGGCCAGGGCTGGCAGCAAACCCCAAGTTTCCCAATATAGGAGCCTGCTTTGCCATCTCCTGCCATCTGGAAGGCTTTTTAGCTTTTCCCCTGGTTACAGAGATCCCGCAGATCGAGGTTCTGGCTCCAAGCACACCGTTGCCCTCTCCCAGCTGGGGTTGTGGGTGAAGGTTTCCTCGGCAGCAGCCGGCACAAGAGCCTGCTTTATGCTCCAGCATTAGCTCCAGCAGCGCTGCGTGAGAAGGCACACGGCCGGGAGCAGCTCACGTCTCTTAAATTAACTTGCTTCCTGACTTTACTCTTTCCTCTCCTGGTCTCTCTGCTCTGCTTTCTCTCCTTTTGGATTCCTGTCCCCGGTCCAAGATACTCTTTCTTGTCAATCTGCATGTTTTGGCTTTAATTCGACACCGGGCACGCTCTGATTGTCACTGCTGAAGCCCTTGCAGGATGGGTTACTCCATTTAGAGGAGTCTCCTGGGAGACAGAGCAGAGATTTATTCCCTGCAATCGCCAAACTAGTTCCGCTTGTGCTTTAATCATGAGAAAGCAAACCGGGACTGATGGATCTGATCCTGAGAGCTGAAGGCTGGGATCTCTGGGCAGCCTCCCAGCCCAGGGTGAAAAAAAAAAAAAAGCAGTCCCTTCAGGTATGAGCCCTCCCTTGCTTTTCTCAGCAGGAGCTCAGGGTGCAGTTGGGAGCTGGATTGGTTCATACAGGCTGCGAACCAACAGGGGAATCACCAAATAAAAGAACAGTAGTATCTAGAGACAGTTGGTGCTCATCACATTAAAACACTGTGTTTGAGTAAGATGAGTTTGGGTTGGTTGTTGGTTTTTTTTTTCTGTTTAAATACCAAACCTGTTTAAAGACTAATTCCAACTTATTTTTAATCAATCCCCTCGATATTGGACAAAAAGCCACAAACGACTCCTTGAAGAATGCCTTTCCCTGTTTCTCCCTCCTCCGCAGTGTCCTCAGCCAGACCACCAGGACATCTCCCATCCCATCTCTGGGAAGCAGCCCACAGGCTGCTGCCAACTGGGGGCTTTCAGCTGGAGGCTGCTGAAGACCAGCAGTGATTCCTACACAGATTCACACCTTTGGGTTTCTTTTTTTCTCCCTTCCTGCTTCTCGGTGACACAAGAAAGAGGGTGATCATATAAACCACGAATGAGAAAAAATAGCTCTCCCCAAAACATGCCAAATAATTGTTTAAGAAAGTGCCAGAAGGGGATGGGAACTGTCAAAAATTAGTGAAGGAAATAAATATTTTCCCTCTGGGAAGGCCCAGCCTGGACTAGGATGGCATACAGGATGTCTGCAAAGGGTCCTGTGCTAAGGTGAGGGGCTGGCAGCTGGCACCTACCCCCTTGGCCTGCAATTCCCACCTCTCTGGTGGCCATCCCCCTTCTCTGATACATACGAGGGACCCTTTTCAGTTCTTCGAGCACCCGGCTTACATTTTTGTAGCTGCGTTTTGCCTCCTGGATGGGCTGTTTGGAGAAAAAGATGGTTCTATAAATGCCCCATAGATTGGAGGTGCCTGCAGAGCCTGGTTGACTGTTCGCCCGGTACCCTCAGAGCTTGGGCTATTTCTGGAGCGATGCCCACGAGCAGGCTGACAATGCTCCGAGCAGCCAAATTAGACCAGCGGGTGCTGAAACCCCCCCACTGCCTGATGACACCGCGCGGCGTCGCCACAGCAGGAAATTATAGACCCCGTCACTTATTCAGATTTTTTTTTTAAAAGGATTAAATTTTTCTATGGCTGGGATTTGCATGTGAAATGATACTCATTAGGAAATAATTATGAGATAAGGCCGTCATTGTGCTTCAAGGCATGGCTGATTTCCATCTGCATCAGGAAGAAATCAATGCCTTCCCACTCTTGGAAACGCTCTTTGATGGCAAGGTCATGCTTTTGTCACTGATCTTTGAGTCAGGGATGGGACCACCTCATTCAGCATGGCCCTTGACCTGTCCTTAAATAGAAGTAAGATGGATATGTGGAACTAGTGCTTTCCTTTAGTTTGGAGGTAAGTTAAATGTAGGCAGTGGTTCTATGGTGTCTGCGGGATCAGCTGGGACCAGGCTGCTGTGTCCTGGTGAGTGATCTCCACCTTGTCCATAGCTTTCCTCTCCCCAGGAGCACCTCAGCTCTGCTTGGGACCTCACCACAGTAAGCTCTCACTGCTCCCTGTATTCTATCCACGTAGTTCCCTGATGGAGTTGTGTACCAGCAATGCCTTTGAGTGGTGACAGGGATACGGGGAGCCCATTCTGGAGACTGGAATAAGCCCCAGACCATTACTGGCCATGGCCAGTAATGCCCAGCCTGCTGGAGCCCAGCATCCCTCCAGGGAAATGGTTTGACTCTATCCCATCATGAGAGCCTTTCAGGAAGGGATGTACAACACGAATTTGTTCCTTCGTTACAGAACTCCTAAACTCCCTCATTTATTTTTTTTTTTTTTTCCAGCAAGTAGAACAAAAAAGAGAGAAGGGAGCGAAAAGCATGACTCTCTCTGTGAGTACATTTAGAGGTGGCAAAGACCTTCTCCATGAAACATTACGAAACCTACTGCGAAGAGCACTTTAGTAATGCTTCCTTGTTTGCACACTGAGCTCCTGCAGGGTTTTTAGGACAGGGCTCTAAAGAAAAGCAGCAAACCTCATAGTGTCTCAGCCTAAGCGTAACGGCAGCTGTAACAGACCAGAGGAAATTGTTCTGATCTAGCTTTTCTCCTGCAAACACAGAAGATTTGGGGATTTTTCTGAAAAATAAGTGCTGGGAAGTAAATTAGTGTTTGCCTGAGTTTCAGGTAAGAAACAGACCAACAACATACATATGTAGAGAGGAATATATACACATGTAAATTTATGTATACGCATGTATATATATACACATATAGAGGAATGATAGGGCAAGGGGTAACGCTTTTAAACTAAAAGAGCGTGGATTCAGACTAGAAATAAGGAAGAAATTCTTTACACTGAGGGTGGTGAAACACTGGCCCAGGTTGCCCAGAGAGGTGGTAGATGCCCCATCCCTGGAAACATTCGCGGTCAGGTTGGACGGGGCTCTGAGTGACCTCATCTAGTTGAAGGGGTCCCTGACCATGGCAGCGGGGTTGCACTAGATGACCTTTAAAGGTCCCCTCCAGCCCAAATTATTCTATGATTCTATGATAATGTGAAAACTGAGAAAGACAAACTACTGTGCGTGCATCACCTCCCCACAGTGGCTAATGTACACCCCTAGAAGAAGCCCTGAGTGACTCCCAGCCACCTCGGCTGGCTCTGCATCCCATCCCTGAACCTCCGGGCCCTGTTGCGCTGGGGGGAGAGCTCGGTTGCAGCCTGCCCTGGCTGCTGAGAGAGTCCAGAAGGGTCTTTACAAGCTGGGCTTCTTTGCAAAACTCCCAGAAGGACTCTGCAGAAGCAATACCAGCTAGAAAGTTAGAAAGGAAAGCTACTGACAACCTCCTGCAGGTGAGATGGCACAGAAACACACATAAAGGGAATACTCTCATGGTTCATAACCAACACAGTGGGCTGGTGGTACCTGAGCTGTTACACTGGCGTGATTAAGAATCACTTTGCCTCCTACGGCAGGCAAAGATGTATTAGCAAAGGAAACACACAGGTAATGTTATTACGTGGTAAAGTAATTAAATACAGCTCTTCAGAAGCAGAGCAGCCTGGGTGCCTCCAGGAGCAGACTCCTGCTCCCGGCTGCCACCTCCTCTGGAGCAGCGGGTACCCGAGGACTCTGCTCCCCCTGTCCCCTCCAGAGGGCAACCGGAGGAGAGGAGTGCCCTCTCCCCAGACCCATTCCCTTGCTCCAGAGGGCAGAGATGTTTCAGCAGAGCACGACAGCTCTTCCAGCTCCACTTTGGCAAACGCACACAACGCTCCTGGCACAGCGGTGCGACCAGGGACTGGCTTTGTAGCCCCCCCCCGCCGCCATCCCTGGGGCAGAGCCAGCCACTGAGAATGATTCATCTCCTGCCAGTCCTTGCTAATGACAGAAATGCTAGCCATCTCAATCACTGACTCAATTAACATTTCCACTTACTCTGATCCCCATTAGGATCACAGTCCTGAATGTTGTTGGGCCAGCACGGTCTTTTACCTGAACCTCTTTGTGATGCACCTTTCCCTTCAGGCTCCAGAATCATGCAAAAAGAATGCAAAAAAACCTCCAGCTTCTCCCTGGCTTGATCCCTGGGAGGGCAGCTTCCAACAGCTCCCTCCAGCAAAGATTTCCAAAGATCTCCAAAGATGTGCCTGCAACAAGCTTCCAAGACGGGGCAGACGATGGGAACGTGGGATGGGAGAAATAAAACCTGTTTCGTTCCCCTTGCGTGTTTGCAAACGATGGGGAAAAAAAACAAACAAAAAAAAAACCAGAATCAAAATAATGTCCAATTCGGCAACAATTTGAATGGTGTGGAGAGAGCAATTTCTGGCACGGGCTCTGAATTCCAGGCCTGATTCATGAAAACTTGGATCGTGCAGGGAGAGCCTGGGAAGACAGGGCAAGCATCAGGGTGGAGAGTGAGCTGGGCAATGGCAGGGGGGGTGCCGGGGGGGTGTCATTCGGGGCGCTTCCCCTCTGCTTTACAGAAATATCAGCTCACAAACGCTGCCTGAATGCGAGTGACGGAGCCGACTGCCCTGCTTTTCCCTGGAGGGCGTTATCTGCGCCTTTTCAGCAAGATGCAATTTAGGTGTGAAGTGTTTCATCTTTTGTGCTGGCGGCAACGCGAGGAGGAGCAAAGCGATATAGAATTTGGCCCGGAGAATTCATTCAGTGATGATTAAAAAAAAAAAAAGGAACGGATCGCTTTTCATTTGAAGCAGACACATTACCATGACAATGCAGCGATGGAGGCAGAGGTGGAGGAGCAGCCTGGCAATGTGGAGAGGATCTCTCTCCCCTCAGGAACTTCCCACCTGGCGTCGGAGCACGCGGATGTTTAGTGAACGTGAAACTTGGCTCCCACCGCCACGATTTGCACCCTGGTGTCAGCACTTCTGCTCCTCTCCTCGCTCCCTCTGCTCCTCTCCTCGCTCCCTCTGCTCCTCTCCTTGCTCCCTCTTCTAGATGAGGTTGACCTGTGAGTGTTGAAACTCTGATCTCCGCCAAGGAGTGAGGCTCAGGGCACCAGGGCCACAGAATCTTCACGGTTGGATGGGGCCTCTGAGATTATCGAGTCCAACCATGAAAAAAAAACAAACCAAACATACACAAAACCCACAAACAGACACAACCCAACAATCTCCCACACTAAAGTATGCCCTGAAGTGCCATGTCTACACGTTTCTTCAATAGCTCCAGGGATGGTGACTCCACCACCTCCCTGGGCAGGCTGTTCCAGTGCCTGACCACCCTCTCAGGAAAGTCATTCTTCCTCATATCTCATCTAAACCTCCCCTGCCCCAACTTCACACCATTCCCTCTGCTCCTGTCATTATTCCCTTGGGAGAAGAGGACAACCCCCACCTCCCTACACCCTCCTGTCAGGGAGTTGTAGAGGGCAATGAGGTCTCCCCTCAGCCTCCTCTTCTCCAAACTAAACATGCCCAGTTCCCTCAGCCTCTCCTCGTATGACTTGTTCTCCAGACCCCTCTCCAGCTTGGTGGCTGTCCTCTGGACACGCTTCAGCACAGGTCACTCTAGTGGTCATGGGCATCAGCAGGACACTCACCTTTCACTCCAAACACATCCCTGTCCAAAGACAAATAGAACAAGGCCAGGCAAAACCAGCATCCTCTTCAAGGAAGGCTATGGGGAGAACTGACCCAGGACCTCGTGCCACAAAGGGAATTAACTTGCAGCACCAGAGACGAGATGCCACGTGTGACTTCTTCACACGATGGAGACTTGGCTGTCAACGGGAACCTGCCAACAAGTAGTCCGAGAAGAAGTAAAACGGTTAGGATGCCTCAGAGGGAAAAGCAGATCATAGCTTGGCACGAAGCTGCTCTTGTTGGCAGGGCATAATTGATGTGAAATAAATTACAAGCCAAAGAAAAAAATCAGTCTGTTCTTTAGGGCGCTGCCTCTAATGGGGGCTGAACGCTTTCTATTTTGAGCTGAATTATTCTGATGTGTGAAGCGTGACAGATTGAATTGCTGCCCGGCATCTTATTAGGTTTATTTACTAAAAGGCAAAAAGCATGGGAAGACAAGGTAATCATACTAGAAGTCTGCCTACCCCTCCCCATCGTCTCCCTCACCCCACAGCGCAGCGACCTGCTATTAATTTTATTATATGAGAAAGAGGTGGCGGGGACCCTCGGCAGACGAACCGCTGGGCTGTGTCACCTCGGCATCACCGAACGATTCCCTGAGGCTGTCCCAGAGGTTGGGTGTCCCCAGTGCAGGGGCTCGGGGTGGGAAACAGCCCCTATGGGGTGATTTAGGAGGCACAGCCAGGATGCTGATGCTCTGCCCTGCTGTGGGGCTGCGTCTCGTGCTCTCTCATGCCTTTGGGGGACGCAGAGAACAGGGGAGGGGGCTGGGAGATGGTCAGCTTTTCTCCTCTTTCTCATATTCCAGCAAGAATTCAGACTAAATCCCTCCTAATGGGAGGCTGTTCCTCTACGTACCCAGCCCTCCCCATCTGGAGAGCCCCCGGGTATTTCGGATGCGTTCTCCAAGCCACACCCTGGGTACGGAATTACATCTGTACACGAACCCAGAGTTCCCAAAACGAGGAAACGCGCTTATTAAAAACATATTTATTACTTTAAAGGAGTCCTCAAGCAGCACTGTTATTAGCCTGTAATATTGCTGTTTGCTCCCCGTTGCCTGGAGTGCTCTTTCAGAGCTCTGAAAAGAACACTTCTTTCACTGCCAATTTTCTCTTTTGGCTTCGCTAAACATTTAAGGGTTAGCAGTGGTTCTGTTCACCGCTGCATTATTTTTGAAGAGCTCGGCGCTGCGACAGGAGCGGCTCTCGTGCAGGCTCTCAAGTGATGCTCTTTGCAGAGTTTTGGTCCAGGCTGTACCCAAACGAGCTCCTTAGCCTGTAAAGAAGGGATAGCGGTTTTTTCTGCCCCGTTTCCAGCTGCTGTAACAGGAAGGTCACAGAATCACAGAATGATGTGGGGTTAGAAGAACCTCTGGAGATCATCTAGTCCAACCCCCCTACCAAAGCAGGTCCACCCAGAGCAGGTTGCACAGGAAGGTGTCCAGGTGGGTTTTGAATGTCTCCAGAGATGGGAACTCCAAGAAGGTCCCCAAGAGTGACTCCTGGCAAGGCAGGACACCCAACCTATGCTTTAATCCATGGGTGAATGGCAACAGGACCTGCTGCGTGTGTGTAACCTGCCGGCAGAGTGACAGCCCCAGCCCCTGCTTCTCCTGCCCGACAGAGATGGGAGCAGAAACCAGGACTGCGCATCCTGCAGCGGAGACGGAAAAGAGCAGGCAAAAATCTCACCCCAAGGAAAAATGTCGGAACCTTTCTTGAAAACGTATTTTAAAGACAAAATGCATTAAAATGTTTCATCGCCACTCCAGACCTGCGTCCTTGGGCTGTTCTGAGGACACTGCCCATCTTACACGGCTAATGAAATTCTGTGGGTCAGCGTATGTGCCTGTCCTGGGGAAACGAATGCATTACCAGCGTAACAGGGTTCGCTTCGGCTCTCGGGTTTACAGGCTCAGATCTGTCATTTCGCCCCAACTCTGTCTGTTACAGGAGTCCAGTGAGCGTGCTGTTGGATGAAGGGCTAGAAAACAAAGCTGGCTTTTTCCCCCAGCTGTCCTTCAGACCCCGATCCCCCGAGCAGACATCAGATCTCAGGTTGCACTCAGTCTATCCTATGGCAAAACAAATATAATTAAAAACGTTGGCCGTATAATGAACGAGAAAGAGTGAAAGTCTTAACTCTGCCTCGTCCGTACCTGAGATAAAAACACAGGGCTGTTTGGATGCTTCTGTAGGATTTATAATTGGGTTGCGTGTTTTGGGGGAGGGGGTGGCTTTATAGGTTTTATTCATTCATTTATTTATTTATTTATAATCTTTACACAGCTCTACGTTTGATCCTTTGCGAAAAGCCTTTCTTTCTGGTCAGCTCTAGCGGATAAATTGGATTTCTTCACTATTAAGCTACAAGAAAAGCCCAGAAGAATGAATCAAAGGAAAGGCTAAGGCGAGCAGTGAAAAGCAGTGATGTTTTTATATCACATTTATAGGTGAGTAGTGATGTTTTTAAAAGAAAAGACCACCCCTTCACATCAGTGGATTTGAGAGTCTTGGTCACTTTTATTTACCCAAAGGTTAGGAATGTGAATTTAGGTGCCTATGTTAAAACATTTTGCCCAGCATGCACTGGGAATATTCACAGGTCTTTCAAAAACCACATCATCCCAGCATGACACCGGAGTGCCAGGGGATAATTTGGGTTGGAAGAGGAGCCCTCTGAGGATCCTTTGGTTCCAGTCCCTGTTCCAAGCAGGACCAGCTTAGGTCAGGTTATTTGCCTGAATATTTCCAAGGATGGAGATTTCACAGCTATTTCAACAGGGTAACCTTTTCCAGTCTTGCACTACTTATGACTCTCATGAACCAGCCACAACAGTAGTTGTGTATCTATCTCAAAAATTCAGCTCTTGTGCTCTAAATCTAAGTCCTGTGTTTAGGATCCAGCCTCCTGCTCCCTCCCCTAGGTCTCGGGAGGTTGGAATCCCAGGAGACTGCCATTTAAACGCGAAGGAAACACCTCAGGCAGGTACAAAGGAGGATGTCCCAGTCCATAGGTGACGTCTCAAGATGTGCCTGGGGTGGGTGGGTTGTGTCTGGTTTCCTCCCTCCCTGTCCACCTCAGGAGCTGATGGAGTGGATCCAGGAGCAGGGACTGTGCGTGTCCCACCGGCAGCAGGACCCCAGAACGGCTGGTTCCACCAAGCAGTTTTCTGGTGGTTTGAAAGTCCCCATGACCCTTCTTGCATTTAAATCACCCTCCTCTCTCACTAGAGACTGGAAAGCATCTAATTGGCACTATCACAGATAAAGTAGCAGGAAAGTGGGGTGTTGCTGAGGGCTCAGTGTAAGCCTGCCTTGATGGCACCTACAGCCAGCCCAGCACGTCTCCCAAGAAAATAGGAAAGAATTTAGCTGCAGGATGGAGTCGGTGCCTATTACTGCAGTATGTCTAGCACAATGCAGGTGTCCAGCCCACTGAAGAAATAAAAAAGCGTTGCTTAAAATACCGTACTCTCCTGGGTGGCCTTCATCTGTCCAGGCAGAAGGCATCCAACTAAGCAACCAAGAAAATGCCCAGTAAATTAAGTGTGTTTTGCATTGTTCTCTATTTATAGCTAAATACAAGGTCCGAGGGAGGAAATTCCTCAGGGATCAGCACCCACCGCAGCGAGCTCAGCAGCTGGCATCCCACGAGCCTCCTGCCAGGGCTGTCGTGAGCAAAGGTGACCGATGAGCGAGCCAAGATCTCAGGATCATGAGAGCTCTTGGACTGCATCTACAAGCATTTGGGCAGCCCCCACAGTTCAGAGGAGAGCTGCTGCTTTGTGTCTCTGTAGCATGAGATAAGCTCTTCCTTTGCTGTGAACTCAAACTTCTGAAAGACCTTCAAAGTCTGATGTTGGGCACGATGCATTCATATTGCAACCCAGGAGCCTATCTCAGCCTCACAGCTCAGAGGGACGCAATTTTTTGGGGAACAGAAAGGGTCCCTTGAGGGTCTTCTTCTCTGCTTTGAGTTTCCACAGGCTTCTAAACTCAGGAAACTTGACAAACTGTGTCTGGGGCGTCCTAATGCACTCTGTTTATGAAGAGAGAAACAAAACCACTTCTCTATGTGATGTTATTGCCATACAGACTTGTCTGTAAGAGCTGGAGAGGAAAACCTGGAATAATTTAAACAGATTTTGGCCTTAAACTTACATTTCTATTACAGGCTAGTCCATCCAGATAGTGAGGATGACAAGGCAGCGTTGGTAATGCACCTCAGATCTCCCATCTATCTTCACATCAACGTCTCTCAGCCTTCCTGATAGTACTTCAAGAGTAGAAGACATCAAACATAAGCCTATAGCTATGCAGCTAAAAGCCCACAGAAAAGAAAGTCCGCACAATTATTCTACAACATCGTTGTGGAATCTGCAGTAGATCTGAGTGACACTGTCGTACTCGCTGGCATTTCCATTCACTATTTTTGTTGGTTGCAGGTGCAAAACTGTGGGGCAGCAAGAGGAAGAAGAAGGCCATGTTGTTTTGTTTGTCTGTGAAAGACGGAGAGGCTGTGGTTATTTTTCTGTGCGTCTTTCCCACACACAAAGCAAGAGCAGGACTCAAACCCTGACTCCTTTTCCACCACCTGGGGAACTAACACTTGAGGAACTTCTGTGCCAGCATTTCCCAAAGGTCCAAGCCCTGGATTCAGGTTTTGAGGCTTTTTTTTGCATCCTGGCACGGGTGGGCATAAGATTAGTTTTCAAGCTCGAGAGCTGTCTAAGAGGTTGAGTAGAGACAGCCGGAGATATTTCTCCAGGGAGGATCTAAGCTGCATTGTCATATGCTTTTTGTGAGCCTGGAGAATTACCCTCTTCCCCGAACAGCTGCCACTTCATACACCAGGAAATATTTCTTAATAATTTAACTCAGTTAATGCAGCTTTTATAATAATTGAATGCTATGGCATAGGTATCCACCTGAAAATTATATTCAACATGGGTCCACCATTGTATAGGCTAATTCCTCATTAAAGAAAGGAACTGAAGAAAAGCAAGCACCAGCGGTTGGTGATTCTGAGCAGTCAGAGCATAGTTTTAAAAAGCAGTGTTTATAATTACGGTGCCAGCCCGCACAGCTGGGGAAAGATTGCTGCCACTGCAGACAAATAGCATTAGTAATATCTCATTTCACACAAAGTGAAGGGAAGCGGTGAAGGCTGCTAACGGTTGAGAGGCAAATACAATTAAAGCCTGTGCTCACCTGATCCTTTACCAGCTCCCAATAGCGCATGTTCGCATCCTCAACACACTCATCAGGTATATCGATCATCCCCTTTGTCCTTGCAGGAGAGCCAGATGATTTACTGCTGGCTGAAACTAAAGGTTGTCTACCCTGCTTGTGCCGAAGCAGAAAATGTGGATCCACTGAAATCAGGGAGCAGTTTTGCCCCCATTTTCAGAGGGGATTTTGCCCCATGTCTCTAAATTCCTGCTGGATGTATGGGTGTCCTTATTGCCACTGTGGATCAGCCTCTCAGAAACTTCGGTGATTTAGCGCTTCCAGTCCTCTTGCAAGACCAAAACACCTGATCCTCTTTGGAGATGGAGGTGGGAATGGAAAGCCTTCACAGCAATAAGTGGAAGGCACCTGTGCCATTGCCACCACGGCCTCCAGCCTCTACCTCTCTACCAAGACCACAAGGATAGCATCGCTACCAACGCGCTGAAGCATTCTTAATAGAAAAACACCTCACATGATGAATATTGTTTGCTGAGCAGCTTGTTACTGCAATCCTGAGCATATTTATGACATGTCCTTTGTTGGGATGACGGGGGAAAGCAGAACTGGTGGGAAACAAGCAGCGTCACCAGTTGGGGAAAACCCTGCCGTAGTGTTAAACCTGCAAAGGCTGTCGACAGCTTGAATATGTTTTAATCTGCACCTGAGTGTCGGAACAGTTTTTGCAATGGACTCTGAGGGCAGGAGAAAAAGAGACCAATTTGAGGCAGTGGATCTCAAATGGATGTTGCTGGCCTGAAACAAAAATCATTGGTAAAAGAGCCTGGCCAGCCTCCTTAAACAGGTGATCAGGCTGAATTGCCCTGTGCCTTCTGGGTTTAAAAGCTTGGAGTCTATAAATATAGAGGAAAAAAACAGTGTATTATTTCAAAATCGTATGATAAAACAATTATCCCTGGTAGCAGAGCAATACTTCGCATATCTTGTCTGCCTCGGTCTAATCAGATTACTTGCATAAGAAACTGGGCAATAAAAGGGCACAGGCAAGCAAGACCCAGAATCTGGCACGACAGGATGCATTCAAGTGGCCATTAGCGCTAGGGCCAAGCGTCGTGACGACTAATGCTGCCATAATTTTTGCTGAGCCTAAGGACAGCTCTGGCTCGGAGAAAATCAGGCACGTCAGGCTTTGTTTGCACCGAAGTGAGGCTGCTTTGTCCTCCACCAGCCCATTTTCTGAAGCAAGTGCCAGCTGACTCCAGTTCTCTTTGCCTGGGTTTGGTTCAGCCCTGTTCGGTCATCTCCCTGCCCCGAGAGACCTCACCCCGGAGGGCATTTCTTGCTTTGTCGCCCAAATCTGCTTCTGTTGCTATGGTTTTCTTGTCGCCCATTGTCCTGCCTTGGTCAGCGCGCTCTCCCTACTCATTCCTTATGCCCTACGGACCTGCCATGGCACATTTCCCCCTCTACTGTTATATGATGTTAACATCTTTCATCTGTCTTCCAACTTACCCGGCTCACTGGTCTTTGTCACCACTCTTCTCCAAGGAGCACGAGAAATCGTCTGTTTGCTGGTAGTGCCGTTATGAGCTACCGTGAAATTTATTATCTTTTTAAAATCAATAAACAAAAGTCATTTGATCTAACAGGCTTCCAAAATCCGGACCCAGGCACAGCATTTCTCTCCTTTTCTCTCCTTTTCTCTCCTTTTCTGGGTGGCTTTTGGGGCGATGGCTGTTTAAGATTTGGTGAGAAATCTTTCTGACAAGCAGTTGCAGAGCTGAACTTTTCTGTGACAAGTAACTGTCTGTACAGCTTTTAATAACCGTGGGAAGAGCTTTTCCTCTCCAAATGTATAGCAATGAGCACTTACCCCTGTCCACAAGGAAACCTGAGCTCACTTCCCCACCTCTGGGCACTGGGGAGCACCAGTGCTGTTGGGTGGATCCAGGAGAGCCCTGGAAATGGTTCAAGATCGATCCTACGGCTGCCCCACAGCTAAAACAGCAGGGATGCGTTGCTCGGTACGTGGAAATGCATTCCTGGTAGAGAGTCCGGCACACACTGCTCTTTTTCTTCTAACTGGGTGAGTTGAGGGAGAGGAAGAAACCCTTGCTCTTTCAACATCTGCTCTTTAATACTTCTTGCTGCTAAGGATGGCTGATTTGTAGAGGATGCTTATCCCTGTGCAGATGTAGGGCATGAAAGTTGCAGGACAGGGGGAAGGAGAGGTGATCTGGAGAGCAGCTGAGAGCTGACACGCTGGCTCTGCGCTGTGACAAAACCAAACCCCCTGCTTAAGCCTTTCAAACTCCAGTCCAAGCCATGCTTCTCCAACTGGAGCTATTGGGACAGGTGGGGTAGAGAAATGCAGGGAGCGTTGGCACACGTGAAGAATGCGTGACACCGCGTGGTTGCAATCCCCTTGGCCCGTAACTGATGGCGACCCAAACAGGGAGGCATTGCCAGGGCTGAGCAAACAGCAAGCAGCCAAATGGTGCCAAATTTTAAGGCTGCCTCCTTGCAACTCTGCCCCACAGATGTGTCCCTGCCCACCCCTTTGCCCACCCTCAGCACAGCCAGGCTGGGGTCTCATCAATCACCCGCTCTGCTGCTGCTGCATCCTCCTGGATGCAAAGAGCTGCTTCAGCACATCCGCTCTGCCCAAGCTTAAAAATGATGGAGGATATCTCTTCATGCCCCTCCTTTCCCCCGACGTGCACTTACTCCACGCTCTATTGAATTAACCTTCCTGCTGGATGTTATTAGGATTTACAGGGTTCTTAACATGCTGAGAGAGTTGCGCAGCTCTGGAAAGAAGGTGGAAAGTTGCTTGTTACTGTGGGTGCAGTTTTGCAAAAGCCCCTGAAATTGTTGTCTCCCGAAGTTTGCCCAAAAGGTTCACCCCATCTGCAACCCACAGATGTGTTTGGGTTAATCTATCCCCCATATACATGTGCTGCAAAAACCTGTTCATCGTGAGCTAGTTCAGCGTCTGATGGCAATTTAAAGAATCATAGAATCATAGAATCATCTAGGTTGGAAGAGACCTTTGGGATCATCGAGTCCAACCATCTACCCTACTCTACAAAGTTCTCCCCTACACCATATCCCCCAAAGAAGAGTCCTGCTTGCTGCAGCTGCTGATCTTTGATGGAGGGCTTAAAAATGCCCTGCTGGAGCATGTCCAGAGGAGAGCCACCACACTGGTGAGAGGTCTAGAGAACAAGTCATATGAGGAGAGGCTGAGGGAACTGGGCATGTTTAGTCTGGAGAAGAGGAGGCTGAGGGGAGACCTCATTGCCCTCTACAACTCCCTGACAGGAGGGTGGAGAGAGGTGGGGGTTGGCCTCTTCTCCCAAGGGAATAACGACAGGACCAGAGGGAATGGTCTGAAGTTGCAGCAGGGGAGGTTTAGATGAGATATGAGGAAGAATGACTTTCCTGAGAGGGTGGTCAGGCACTGGAACAGCCTGCCCAGGGAGGTGGTGGAGTCACCATCCCTGGAGGTATTTAAGAAATGTGTAGATGTGGCACTTCAAGGCATGCTCTGGTGCCCCAGATTGTAGGAGTTTTGTGTGTGTGTAAAGTTGGACTTGGTGATCTCAGAGGTCCCTTCCAACCAGGACGATTCTGTGATTCTGTATCCTAACAAATACTGTCTTAGGTCTCTCTCTCTCTGGGCCGAACCGACTGTTCCTTATGCTGTCCAAAGGATCCTGCTGGTGGAGAGGCCCTTTAGGAAGCCATAAGTTGCACCCTTCCTTCATGTTCCCTCTTGTGGGAAACTGGACATGAGAATCTGACAGAAAACAGGATGTCTCTCCCTTCCAGCCATGATGATTCTGTGTGTATATGTGTCTCAAAGCTTGCTTGCTGCAATCGGACCGGCATCTTACATCTCTTGCCCCAAGCAAGAGGTCTGGCTGCTGGTGGGGTGAGGAGAAGGGTCTGGCCCCAGAGCTCTGCTGGGCCCCAGCGCAGAATTTCTTTCAAATTCTTCCCCTCTCTTCTCCTGCCATTGCTGGCTCCCAACAGCTCACGCGCTCCAGGGCAAGGAAAAGAATTTAAAGAAAACACTGCTCCTTAGCGGTAACATACACCAAAGGTACAAGGAGGCTTTTTTCTTTCTAACTGCAGCGAGTGCAAGGCCTGTAATTATTTTATTCACATTAAATATAGCATTTGCTGAGCCCGGAGGCTGTGCCGAGGTTGATGTACTTATCCAGCACTGAGGCCCTGCTGGGCTCTCCGGCTGAAGCAGGGCCAGCTTCAGGTCGACGGGCTTGTGCCTGGCCAATGTCACTTTGTGCCAGGCTCCTTGGCACAGGGAGGGCTGATGGCGTTCCCTGAGGGGTTGCCAGGATTTCACCAAGCCGGGAGCCTTGCCCTGCTGCGATGCCGTGCTCTGGCAGCCCATTGGGGTGGTCCCAGGGCTGCAGGACTCCTCTGACTTGGAGGGAGTCAAAATGTACAGAAGAGCTCTGTGAAAAGGTGGTGAGGCTGGTGCCTGAGTGAAACCTTCCCCATACAGCACAGCAAAACGCAGGCAATCTCATGGAAATAAAGGTCCAAGAAGACAACCCCATGCCAGAAAGGGGGTGAACCAGAAGCAGCCTCTGTTAGCGTTTTCTGAAAGGGGGCAGGAGGATGGGGAGGTCGGAGCCACCTTTGTCCAGGGAGATGCTTTACTGCCTTCCAAAGCCACCAGAGCCGAGCCTGCTGCCCACCCACTCGTGGCTTACACTCTGCTCCGCGTGGGTGGAGAAATTCCTCCGCTTCTTCTTAAATCTCCTGGGGCCAAGTAAGAGGGAGCCTGCGTCAGGGAACTCTGTCATTAGACGGGAGATTTCATTAAACAAGCCCTCTCGGATCAGGGCAGCCAGCGGGAAGAGCACTAACCAGCCGAGTAGAAAGAGGAGAAGCCTTAGCTGCCACAGGCTGTGTGTGGGAAGGGATGCCAGCCCCGCCAAAAGGAGATTTTTCTGTTCATAACCAAAGAAAAGAGAACAGAAATTCATGCTGAATTCCTAGAGAATGTCTTCCTCAAAACAAATCGCATGTACGAGGCTTTTCTGCCTCCGGCAGAGCATCCGTCTCGGTGCAGTCAGCGGCAGGGCTGAGTGTCGTCTCCCTGGGCAGCAGCAGCCTGGCCACACCGGCTCTACATCCCCCAGCATGGTGAAGTCCAGAGGGGGACATGGTCCTCTGGGAGGAAAAAAGAGCAAACAGTCCAAGGATGGGCCTTAAGACGCCGAAGGAAATGACCTGCCTTGCTGGGAATGCAAAGAAAATACGGAGGAGGCAAAAAGAGCAATTCTAAGTGAAGCTGCTGAATTACTCCTGGGAGGATGCACCTCCCCAGGAGAGCTGGGCCATAAAAAATGTTCTGCTGTTTTCTCTTCCAGAAGGTACCGGCTAACGTTTGCCAGCAGGAAGGCAGCCTCCCAGATAATGCCACAGCCTGAATTTGCACAGAGAGTGGAAGCCCAGCTGGGCGGCTTCCCTTTTCAGCAGATTTCTTTAGCACATGGATATTTTTTCACGACTATCATCACTGTTTAGCAAATGACAGATCTGCTGGAGAGCCTCACAGACAGCTTTGATTCATTCCGGGCCCAGCTCTGTCTCCCAGAGCCGTAGCTGCTAGGGACAGAAAACTCCATTTTCTCCATCTGTCAAGCACAGAAGGACTTCTTTTGCACCCAAGAACACAGTTTTCCAACATTTAATTGCTTTGTTTTATAAGCCTAACGTGCTGAGGCTGTCCCTGTTCCCCTGTGGTCTGCTGTCAACACCTCAGACACATCTGGCCTTGCACAGCCCTACAATTTCCAACTTCAGAGGAGTTCCTCAGCCACGCATTTGTGTCTTTTCAGCCAGCGCTGCTCCAACCAGGTGCAGAGCTAACACCTTTAAGTTATATTTCTCTAAATCTTTTGCACCCACTAAAATTTCAAAGTATTTACTGGACTCTAATATATAAGGGCCACTTGTTGAAGTAACAGTATGTCTTAGCTGTTCCACAAAATAATTCTTCCGTATGTTCCACCTCCATTTCAAAGAAGATGAGGGTGCCAGCCCTGTCTTGCAGGTGGTGAAGCTGATGCGTAAAGCTACTGAAATTATTTACCTGAAACCATCTGGGCCCTTTGAATCCTTTGGCCTTTGGTTCATCTGCCCCCCCCTGGGCCTTAGGGACCTGCCCATTGCTCATGCTGGACTGCAATGCTTCTCCGTTTTCTTGCCCCATGACGAATGGTGCTCATCTTTGGTGCTACCTTTGCCCATGTCACACATAAATCTGTCCCAGGACCAAGCCTGCTGTTTGCACAGGCTGTTCATTAGGGATAAGTAGAGCAGGGAGGAATGAATGTGGCTAATTGCATATAATAATAGATCCCAATTCTCCTCTTATGCTGTATGTGTGTGTCTGTTTATAGGGCAATTACGCAGTAAATAGGATGCAATTAGTGATCTACGCTGAAGGGCTGCACTTGTCATGGAGTGCTGAACTGGATGGACTCCAAACGGAGATGCCATCTCCTTTCGCTGGAGTTCCCGCAGAATCAAGATCTTGTCAGGTTCTTCAGCTTCAACCCTGACCATCAAAGATAATTTTCACAAGTTTGTCTTGTTCTGCTTCCCCTGTGGCAAACAGATGTCTCAGTAATGTACTGTCTCTACTAGCCATCCCCTTCTCTTAGTTTCCCTTCTCCTGACATTCCTTTTCTCTTGGCTTAAGCGTATGTACTGCTCAGAAACATGTCACAGCTTTAGGTCAGTGTCCCACTAAAAGAGGATTTTGAAAGCAGCCTAAGTAGGTGGTGAATGATGAGCTGATGCCAGATGTTCACACTTTTCCCTGCATGAAATGAGTTGCAGGTCTTGGTCTGGACAGAAAAAAACCCACAGCACGTAGCTGCAGCTACAGCTCTGGAGTCTCAGAGGAGTGAAAAGTGCTTTACTCTCCTGGTCCTGCTTGCTGGAATGGAAGAGGTTATCTATTTTTACAGTGTCAGCAGAGGGAGCATAAACTGGTTGGAGCTCCTAAGCACTGCTTCAGCAGGAATGTTAGGTAATAAGAATAACGTTGGCAGGGAGTGCTGGGAAGGGAGCGTTCCCTGCTGCTGTCTTTTCTCTTGGTTCAGTGAATAAACAAACCTCAAGTCCCCACAGTTGTCAGTCCGGCACTTTTTACCAGGACCTGCATCTTTAAGCACTATGGATGATGCTGGGTCAATAAAGTCTCTGCTAAGAATAGCTGTACAAACATCGCTCGGGGCTTTCTATAACATTTACCTGTGAGCTTCTCACATCCTGTCTACAGAGGTTAATCAAACAGGCACAGTGTTTAGTACAACCACTTTTGTGTCTAGCCATGAAAGCAAAACCTGAATTCAAGACAAGTCAGACTCTGGATGCATCAAAAAAATGTGTTAGATGAACTCTCACTGTGAAACCTTCCTGGCTGTTGCTGAGGTTGGAGCAAACCATGATGCAGTTTGGTGAGTTTCTGTTTTCCACTCTGCACTTCTACTGCATGAATCAGTATCTCAATTCAGTTTCTAGCACAGAGGTGCCCCTGTTGGCCAATTGAATGGCACTGAGATTTGGAAAGCCAACTAGGAAAGAAAATAAAAAATCAGATTTCAACAGTTTTCACCCACAGGTTGCTGGTTCCACAGAGAAGTTGCTGGGCTGCTCACTGCAGTCAGTTTGGGAATGCTTGGCACAAACAGTTCTTTCATCACTCCTAGGAAGTGGATCAGGAAGAGCAGTCCCCAGTTTATAACATCCCTTGAGTCAAAACTAGCCCAGAAGGTAACTCAAAGTAAAGATCAGAGATTAAAAGGCCTTTAGACTGACCTACCCCTCACTTCCTTTTGAGGGAATGTGGAAGTCACACCAACATGGGCCAGAGTGTGGGGGAGATGAAGGTATTGCTACTTCTTGGGTGCATCCATGCTCGCCAGGCAAAATGAGTTATAATTTTCAGGTTTTTCAGCTTTATACCTTTAAATGTTGGATGAGTAAGTCCGTGCTTCCTTGACCTTCTCACCGTGCATGGAAGGCCTCTGCTTGAGCAACCTGCATGTTCTTCCTTGGAAATGGGAGTGGGACAGTGCCATGCCCATTTCTTCATGGTGAGCCTATGAAGTTAACTTGGGACTGCTGGAAACACGCAGGCTATGCCACTTCATCTCTTGAAAAGAGCTAAAAAGATGCATAACACCCAGCAGGCATAAATTAAGGATTTGATCACAGATGTGTAGGAGCTAGGGCTGGACAAGACTAGCACCCTTATACTTTCATAGGCTTGAGCAATCCCAGAAGCAATAGAGCTTTTGGGAGTGAAAACTTTGAAACTCTCAGAGCTCCAAAACAGCTGAATTGGAAAATGCACAATGACCTCTTTGGCGCTGCACAAGCTTGACCTGAGTCAAATCTGGCACGGCAGCTTGCCCTCTTAATTCACCACCATCTCAGACCGTTCCTTCCTGTTCCCGTTCGAGAAAGGTTTGTTGATCTCCATCCACCTACCTCAGACGTGTCAGCACGGCTGGAAACTTCCACCGCACGCCCTGCTAGCCCAAACGAAACTGCCTGACACACCAAAATTAGCTGTGAGGCGGCTTTGGGCAAGTAAATGGCAAACCCCTTCCTGCCCAGCTGAAGGATGCTACCTTACTTTCCCCAGGGAAGGTTTCTTTCTTTTATAAGCGCTGAATGACTCTTGACAATCCTTCAGAGATCCGCCCAGCAGGCGAGAAAATAAAAGACCATGAAGGAATGTGTCAGCCGAGAAACTGAGAAAACCTTACTAAAGATAACGTGAGAGGGCTCAAAGAGTGACACTAATGCAGGTCCTGTCATTGAGTATTCAAGAGCAGGAACTGGATTATTGTCACGTGTTAGACCAAATTTTCTCCTTGAAAATCTCTTGGCTGGAGGTTTTCTATTCCCAGCCCGAGCAGCGAGTAGGGAGTACTAAAGTTCATCTCTACGATGGCCATGCCTAGAAGCACTGGGCATAGGCTCCATGGATGTAAAAGATTTATGCTCTTGCTAGCAAATGCCCAGTAAAGGTGTTAGCCATGAAGCTAAAGGCAGCTGATGTCCATCTTCAAAGAGCTTTTATGAACTGATTGTAGAGGCACCCTGGAGAAACCATCTTTCCTATCCTACCTGCGGTGTCCACGCTGAAATGGTTTTAGTGATTCAAGAGCTCGTCCCCTGCTGGAGTGATATCTTCCCCCTTGCTGCACAGGCAACAAATCATTACCTGATCAGAGCCACTTTGACACATCTCATCAAGACTGGAAACAGCAACCTAGATATGAAAGGGTTTATTCCTGGTGCCCAGCAGCACTGCTTTCAGTCCCGGTGGGCACCCAAAGGCAGCAGTGAGCAGGGCAGGTTGGAGCAGAGGGGCTCAGTGGAAGAGCCACACTAACTCTGCGATGGCATTTTCCTCTGAAAAGGGCTAATTCCCTACCAGGGCATCCCCGATGCGTCTATCTATTTCCCACAAATATTTGAAGAAAGCACATTTTCTCTTGTCTAGAGAAAATGTCATGCCTCTGTCTGTGCAGGGCACATTCTCACAGCTCTCCCAAAAACCTTGGAGGGAGGGGTGATCGATGTGGGTATCATGCTTGCCTGGGAAGAAAAACAGCAGCACTTCCACATTCCCACAGTGCAAGTATTTGAAAGCCATTAATCCGCACAGTCAGAGACTGTCCATGTTAAGCATGTCCACGTTGACGGACTCATTTGGCAAGCATTTCAAAATGGGGGGGAAGACGGGGGGCAGGGGGAAGCAGGAAGCATTTAATTTTTTGGTGTTTCACAAATCCGAAAGGTAACTAAATCCTGCCAATACGTGGATCTTACAAAATTAGCTCGGGCCACTCTAAGTCCATTCAGCTTTCTCAGCTTATTACGCCAGGGGGTTAGGAAAATGCCTATGAATTTCTCCATTTTTGGAGATAACTTAAAAGAGGCTGATCTGGCAGAAAGGGCTGAATTCAATCACCCTGAAAGTGAAGTCCAGCGAAGCCGTGTTTCCGAGGAGCCCCCAAAATGTGGGTCCCTCTGAAAGCGTGCCCATCTCCTTTGGCCCCCCCAGACTGAACAAGGGCAGCAGCACCTGCACCACATCGCTGTCAGAGCAAGCCCCGAAACGGGCTTCCCCGAAAGGAAGCCCCATGGTGACGAGGAGCCACCCTGCCAGGGACTCGCACCTGGGGAGCAAAGCCCCTTCTTGGGAATGGCTGGTGGGAAATTCCTTCCACCCACTCTCACCTCCACAAGTCATCCTCCCACAGATTTTAATTTGCCCTGGCACCGGTGCTGGCAGTCGGTCATGTTCTGTGCCTCACATATTGGCCCTTTTTTTAATTTTAACTCTTTCAGCAGGCCTAAAAACAATCAAATGTAACCCCATATTATAGAGGAAAATGTTTATAACTCCTAGAAGTGGAACATTATATGAGTACGAGTGGTGGCTTAGCTTGAATGAGTAACTATAACAGGCCTCTTACATCATCCTTACTTTAGTTAAGCTGAGTGGAATTTAGGTGTTGGACAAATACTGGAGGTGAGAGACAGAGATGAGTCAGGACTTTCCATGAGAGAAAGGTCAAAAGACCCAGCTTGCTGGCAAGTACCGACATACTCTTCACCTTATTTAGAGCAAGGGTAAGAACATACTTAATTAGCTCTTCTGGAGTCCAATATTTTGTATTATTGATTAAGGTCGTAAAAAAGGGGTCTGGCATTGAGGCTGAGCTCTGGCCTGTGTCCCTGCAGACGTTCTTCCTACAACCTCATCTCTGAGTTTAACTGAGGTAAGACTTTTTTCTTTAGCAAGGATTCCCTTTTATGTCTCTGAATTAATCCTTACTGTCAATTGTGGGGTTTTTTACGTTTCTTTCTTATTTTCATTATACAGCCACATAGTCTCCATTTGCACCGATTCCCACGTGGACTTGGAGCACGTTGCCCTTCGCTCCTCACCATGCTGTGCGGTCGGACCGTTAACTCATCTGCTACTCACCTGTTTCCATGAAAGCCAGTTCTCTTTGAGGTGGCTTACGCGAACTTTTGTGGCTTTCCAGCTAGCGTCTGGGGGCTAACACATCTCTCCTCTTGAATGCCAACTTCCTCGAGGCAGGAGAGAGTCTTTAAATGCTGGAGTCTGAGATGAGCACACAGCTGCGTGTTTCTATTCATACAGACACGGCTGTCTGTCAAATACAGATAATTGGATATTTATCCATACATTTGCATGAGGAATCACAGGAACTGTCTGCAGAAGAAGAGACCCCCACCTTTCGGGGGCTAGCTTGGATCCCTTGTTCCCTTAAAATGTCATCCTCCGGTACCTTCCCAGAGGGTGACTGTGTACCCAGAGCAGTTACGGCTGCAGATTCGAGCTAGAAGTTAATTATGAATAATAAAGAGAATGGAGGAAAGAACTCTGTGCTATGTCCTTTTGGCACTAGGCAACTACTACCCAGCTCATTTCAGAGGTTTACGCTTTTTTCATTTAGCAGTGCCTGGCTGATTCCTCCTTGTGTGGAACTGGAGAGCATCATACACCACCTTGTAGCTCAGGAGCCCTCTTTTAAACCTGGTGCTTTGTGGCTGCCTCTGGTACATACCTTTAATAAATATTTAAATTCTGAAAGAACTTTATAGTCTGTGCACTTAATCTTTCAAAATCATGTTGTTGTCAGAATGCTCCTCCCATGAAGTGCTGGTGGCAAAGTGCCTTACCTCCTCTGAAAGCTTTTTTGACTCCCAGCTGTACTCTCTTGTTTTTTAGCCAAGCTTTCAAAATGACATACACAAACAACCAGCTGCTAGATATTTATGTGGAACATTAGCCTTGCAATTAAAGGGAGAGGAAAAGAAAGAAGCTCTACTTTGGGGTCCTTCATAGTTTCATTACTGCCTGTTCTGCTCCATTACTGCGTTTCTTTGAAAAGTGAACTACGTTAGGGGGCCCAGCTGCAAGCAGGTCCCATTGATCACCAGCTGCCTAAGGAATTATCTGTGCTAAGCCGAAGGAGTAAAGTCAAGCTGAAGGTTATGACTGACTCCCCAGTCCTATCCACTGCTTCTTCCTTCTGGTCAAATGAGCATGGTGAAGAAGAGGGCCCAGGCTGGAGCCCATCTACGGACACAGAGGCTACACCATCATCGTTGTCCTGCTAGCAAGGTGCTTACCTACGTCCTAGGCAGGAGAAGGCTACAGTGTTGGTGCCTCCTGCTAGGATCAGACCAAGCCATATTCCCAGTCCTTCCATTTCAGCCTGTAACTCCTCTGGGCAGGGTTTAGCCTACCAAATTTCAGCCCATGCTGTTGGAAGCATTTTAAAGCATTTATCACTTAATCCTGACCAAGTTCTTGTGGTCGCGGAAAGCAGAGGTAGAGGGGATGAACTTTGAGGAACAATGACTAGCAATGAAGCACAGAGCAGGGAAAATCCTATAATCTGAACCATATGCCAAGGAACAAGGGAAGGCTTTAAAAAAAAAAATAAAGAATGTAGGGTTTAGGATATTTTTCAAGAATCTTGTTGTAACCCTATTTGCTGTGATGCTGTAGAAATGGCTGAGGGATCAGGAGTGAACACATCTCCCAGCAGTGGTGTATACTCCAGCGGTGTATACTCTAATTTCAGAGAGAGCTGCTAAGGGAGGGGGGTGCCACTGCCTTGCTCCATACGTTGTCTCCATTTGGTGAGCAACCAGAGCTGGGGAGCAAAGGGATCACGAGGTCAGCAAAAGAGGCCAGCCTGGGGTTGTCCATCCAACGTACAGAAGGGATTCTCGCATCGCCCACCCAGGGGATGCTTGAAAGGCCCATTAAAGGTAGCTTTGTGGCTGGCAGGAGTCCATGGCTGGCAGGCACCCAGTAAAGTCAGAAATGCAAATGACACATTTCCTTAGGACAAGAGACTTGAGGGTATGTTCCCCTTCACTGTGGCCAGTGGAGATGGGGACCCAACGCAAGCCTGAGCATGGGGAAAGGAAATGTTTTCCTTCCAAAGCATTTCGCAAAACTCACGACGTTCCTGTGGTAATTTTATTATTTCCATTTCACATACGAGGAGAATGAATGACACAGTGGCACACAGAGTGAAAAATAAGCTTCCTGGTTTCTATTTCTAGCTCTACATTTGTAGAGTACTTCTATTTGTGTGATCTCCACACGAGAAACTTCTCCCGATCAATAGCACGTCACTTTACCTCTCTGCAAAGTACATGTAAAAAAGCTGCCCTGTAGGGGAACTGTGAATATTGCCTTCACTGCTTTTAAAGCAGTTCTTGATCAGTTTTGAACAATGATGCCTATATGAAAATAATTTAATTATGGTAAATTTATACTTCATAAAGAGAGAGATCACATGGTAAATCAACGCAGTCAGGAATCCCCACACCCACACTTGAGATCTCACACCCTTTGACGGGGTTCTCTCTGCCCAGACCAAGAAATAGTTGGTATTTGGACTCCAAGAGCTTTGCCATCTGACGAGATTTAATTAAAATCCGCTTCTACACATCAGGGTGGTTGTTCTCACCTCACCCGCCCGGCTTCAGCCCCGGCCACAGCACTGGTGGGAGACCTTGCTGTGCAGGGCCATGCTGGGGCCAGGTCTTTGGCTTCCCCTTTTCCCTTTCTCCAGGGTCCAAACATCTCCCCAAATGTCTGACAACTGCTGAGGAGGTTCCTCGCTTGCCACAAGGCTGGCAGAGCTAGTCATGCTTCCCTCTGAGCTGTCAACGGGTGGTGTTGACAGCACAGCATCTGAAAACGCTGCCTCATGAAAACTGAGATACCTTGTGGGGATATTTCATGTCAGTTTTAAGAAAAATGTTGACCAAAAGGGTCCCATAAGCAACTTTCTCATTTCATTTTGATTTTTGTGAACTGCTTCGCTGTCTTTTCAAAGAGTTATAGCTGTTAATTGATTTTAATTGTGTGCATGTGTAACAACACATATGAAAGTTTATTAAGAATGTCGTTACGGTTTTATGTGTACTATGATATGTGTTTACACTATGGAAACAAAGTATTCTAAAATTTTAAAATGTAATGGTTAATTAAAGGCATTTCTGTGGTTAGAAAATGGAACAGCTGGGCTTTGCTTTTCCACAATTAATTTTGAAAATGCATTTTGCACCAACTCAGAAGTCCAGGTCTCCAGCTATAGGGCTTCTTCTCTTCCAGGCAGCTCTATGTTCAACACTTTGTAGCCAACAGGTGGGGCTTTCAAAACTGTTGTGTGGTTATGAGGGTGTGACAAACACAAATCAGTCACCCAAATTCCCACAGGTTTTACTTCTACCTACCTGAGATACCTTCTTCGCTAGAAAACTTGTAGTAACACTTTGTGATGCCTCCCCATCCCTGGCCCACTAGTCATTTAGCTGAGGCATGGAGAGTGCACACTCTCCAGAGGAGGTTTTGGTGACAAGCTGAAGGAGTTTTTAGCAAGTGAGTTTCAGGACAGAAATTGTTCTGTTTGGATTCCCTTCACTTTCTTTCAGAGTCATTATCCCCAATTTGTGTGTGGAAGGCAAAGCTTCTAATTATACACTGCAACGAGTGCATTTTTTATAAATAGCACCAATTGTTCTGCTGGGACATTCTCATCTGAATCAGCTCCTATTCAACTTTGCAGTCTCTGTCTTCCATGTGCAAGCAGAATATTTTTTTACTAACGAAACCCAAGTAGATCGCATGTGACACAAAGGCTGAGGCACCAGAATGGGATTTAGGAAATCTGGATTCTGCTGCCGGCTGACAATGGTTTCACCTGCTGTGGCACCCTGAAGTCACTTCACTTCCCTGTAATTCTGCCCTTTTGTCATGCTTGAGTCCCTGGTACAAAGCCCTCTTGTACCATGACCAGTCTCACTGCAAGTGGAAGCATTACTGTAATACAAAAAGTAACAATTTTGGAGCACTCTTTGGTGTGCTGCCCAGCTGTGTCACCCCACAGCTGATGTTTGCATCAGGGCTGGTAAGCATCGGCCCTGAAAGATTTGAGTTCTGGGGTGCTTTGCATCTCATCCTGCAGGAGAGAACATTTTGTGTGATCCCTTTGACAACCTGGCTGGTGAGAGAGGGATGCTCCTGGCTGGAAGTGTGCAAGAGAGGTGGCGGCTTTCAAGTGGAGGGGTAGAAGGATATGAGAAAGAGGGTCTAACCAGGATTAATTTGGGAGATAACCCAAGATAAGATGACAGAGGCATTCATATTTGCATTCCGTATTGACATCTTCCCTGCCTACAACCTTCTTCTGATCTAACTAGCTGCATCTTCAGCTTTTCTGCAGAAAAGCCCCATGGATCCATACATGGAAGAGGGACTCTGGACACTCATCCGAGTCCACGCAGGTTGTTAGCAGAGGGCTTCTTGTGCGTCCCCATGGATCACTCTTAGCCATTGCCTAAAGGCAAAGGCCCTACTACATGGAGCTATGGAGAGAAAAGCTCTTCTCAGCTCTGGTCAAAGGGGACATGGATGCCTGGTTTCACAGCAGGGACTGTTTTCATCCCGGCAGAGGGCTCCTCCTGTCATCTCTCCCCTCCTCTCCAATCAGTCAGGCCTCAGCGTATACCACTGCTTTGGGGTTTTTTGCTGAAGATTATGGATAAGGCCCAAATGTCAAAACAGAGAGGAACCCCAGCTGTGCTGCAGTAAATCACAGAATCACATGGGGTTGGAAGGGACCTCTGGAGATCATCTAGTCCAACCCCCTGCCAGAGCAGGGCCACCCAGAACAGGTCCCACAGGAACGTGTCCAGGGGGGTTTGAATGTCTCCAGAGAAGGAGACTCCACCACCTCCCTGGGCAGCCTCTTCCAGGGCTCTGCCGCCCTCACAGGAAAGAAGTTCCTCCTCATGTTTAGGTGGAACTTCTTCTATTCAATTTGTGCCCATTTCCTCTTGTCCTGTCCCTGGACACCACTGAAAAAAGACAGTCCCAAGTGTTAGTTTTTCTCTCCCCGTGTCCTTCAGAGCCTCACACCGGCCACGGGGCCCAGAGCCCGCTGCTAGGGTGGGAGCCCATCGGCAGAGGCCCAGCCAGCCTCCACCGAGCGGCCATCACAGGCCCCGGGTCGGCCATTGTATCCAGCCAGGCCCTCAGCAGGGCCCATCCCAACATGGCGGCCATCTGCAGAGGGGGGACCTCCCCATAAGCAGCCATGGCGAAGAGCCTGTGGGCACAGGAGAGCGGACAGGTGTCTCGGGGACACCACCCAGGCACCGGCAGCCACTGTCCCCCACAGCCAACCGCAGAGGGGAACCCCCTGGCCCAGGGCAGAGCCCGTCTCACCCCGGCAGGTCCCCCCAGCAGCTCTGCGGAGCCCCGACTCTGCTCGAAAGCCAAAGCATCCCGGCGTCGGGGCTGTGTTTATGTGGCAGTGAGTATGTCACGGAGATGAAATCTCAAGCGCGCTCGGGGCGAGTGATTCACAGGCTGCTCAGTTTATGAATACAGCTCAGCCAGGAGCGTGTGTTTAATTGCTCAATGTACTGTAACACCCGTCGCTTCCCGCATTATCCACTTGCCCCAGCACTAGAGCTGCCACCTTCTCAAAACAGTCATTTCATGAAGTGAATTGCTTTTCCGTGATTATCTTCTTATGCAATTAATATTTTCTCAGCAAATCGCAGATCACTCTTCCTCCTCAATATCTAAAGCAATTAATGAGCCCCAGCTGGCAGCCATGGCTGAATGAGTCACTCTGCTGGAGAAAAGGATATCACCGGTGCGTATTCTCCTTCATGCTGTCATTTGCCGGCTGATATATTGGGCTGAGGGTACTTGTCTGTCATTCCCAGGATGGAGCTGGACCAGCCCCCTGAACCTGCCAGGTCAGGAGGCTGCGTGCTCAGAGGACTCGGTCCTGACCATCCATCACCTCTGCCATGGCTGGGGAGAAAACAACGCTGCAGACTCACTCCTTGCCGAGCAATAGGTGGGGAAGGCATCTGCTGTAAAATCACAGCCCACTTGGCTTCTCTAATAGGGCTTATGAAGTCCAGAGACCTACTTCGTGCTCCATACTCCATTAAATGAAAGCACTTTTACAGCCTTCTTCAAAGAAAACAAAGTGGGACATCCTTGAGGCAAATTCTGGGTCATTTTTTAAACATATATACGTCAGCCCTATGTGCATGTATGTCACAGGCATGTTTCAGTACATTCCTCCATCCCACTCCTCTTAAAGCCTGCTAGAGTCAACTTTGCTGACTGAGATCGAAAAGGCTTTTCTGAACTGTCTGTGATGACACCTCTGAGCTAATGTGGAAACTTTTTCAGTGTACAAACAACTCAAATGCCTTCCTGCACTGAGGCTTTAAATAAAATAAAAAAAAAAAAAAAGAAAAAAAAAAACCAAACCAACATGGATCTCTTTTGTTGACATCTGATTCTACATGAAGTTGCTTTGAGTCGCCTTTCATCTCCACTGACTAAAGAGACACCGTTGTCATCAGCCTGTTGTTTGGTCCTTCTTTTCACTTACCATCTTTCCAAACAGCAAGAAATATGATTTGCATCTGAAGGGGTTGAAGGCTCCTGGCTTAGGTCAGGAAAGCAGTTGTGTGTACACCTCAAGAGCACTGGAAACCTTTGTACATCTGCAAAAAGCAGACGAGCAAAGTGTTTAGGCCAGTGTCACCAGCAAAGGGGACAGACAGCCCAAGATGTTATGGTTGCTGATGAAAGAGATAAACAGAAGCATTAGAAGCCCTGGAGGTAGGGGTCAGGATAGGGAGTTTGAAACAACCCAAAAGGGGGCTGTGGCAGGGAGCAGGCAGCAGGGGCAGGACAGGAGAGGAGACTTAAGTGTGGCTGGAGAGTTTGAGGAGAAGCATCACGCAGGCTTTAGTAAAGCCTGGGAAGAAAACACAGCCAGAGGAGGCAGGGGTTTCTTGGGTGGCAATTCAGCTGGCAAGCAGAGGAACATCCAGAATCAGAAAAAATTAACAATGGAAAAAACAAAAATCCAAGTTCTGATGGTTTAAATTCCCTTCCTGACTCAGTTTTGTTTAATTTTTCTCCTAAGATTGCAGCGTCATCTTTCCAGAGCAAAAATGGAAGAAATGCACATAAGAAGGAGGTGGCAGTGAGCAAGAGGCCCTCAAAATCTACTGAATCACACCGTTCACGCGTTGAAGCTCTGGTTTCAGTCACGAGAACGCTCCAGGTCTACCAAATTGTGGTGTGGCTCTTAGTCTGAAGCTGTTAGCCATCATTTTAAGCAGTGAGGGAAGAAATCCCTCTGGATAGTTTGCAGATTGCTTTTGTAGGTGGGATTAGCGGTGACTCCAGCTATTTTGTGATCTCTTCCACTCAGGAAGCTCTCCTACAGATCGTCTCCCTGCCCCATAGGAAGCAGGGCTCAGGAGGCCTTGGGATGCCCTTCCCTGGATACCTTTATTGCTGCCTATTGAACCAAAGACGTGTAAGAAAGACACGGATCGTGCATTAGCCTCCTCCCTTCCTCAGCATTGGACAAGATCCAGCAGAACACCACAGACCTCTGCTTTCCACGTGGCCCTTCCAGTTAATGTTGCTTTTGGGAGGGGAGAAAATCAGCCCACCATTATTATTTATTAACATCTACTTCATGGCAGATCTGAATTTCTGACCTACATTGCGCTTGAGCAAAACGCTCATGGAAGGAGAATTTTGCCTAGAGTAAGGACTTGAAGTTTAGGTCTATTAATTATTAATTGCTCTATTTATTTATTCAAAAGCCCCGGTGCAATGGGAATATTAGCTGGTTTCCTTCCTCATGAGCTCTTTCTCTTGCCTGGTCTCATCTGGCTTTGCACATGTTCTTGCCTGAAGAAACAAATCAAAAATTGTGTGTGTGTTTGTGGAGGGAGAGGGTCAGATTTTTGGCCAGGCAGGTCAGGGTACAGTCACATTTATTCTTCTCACATGCTGCTTTGTAGAACAACAAGCTGGCAGATAGAATGAAATATTAGCTTCATTTCCTGCAGATCTGAATTAAAAAAAAAAAAAAAAAGCCAAGGATGGAGGAGACTGAATTTAGAACAACAAACACCAAAGCTACAGAGACTTTGCCACTAGAGGAAAATCTTTCGCTGTAGTGATTTATTAATTTGGCAGATGCTGTAGAAGATCCTTCTCCATCAAGGCTGTTCGCCTATAAGCCCATTTGGTTATTCAAGGTTTGGAGGATGTACCTGTATCAACCAGTGACAGTCTTGTGTCTTCCCAGCATATTCTGCCTTCATCGTGTTTTCAGTTTCTTGATGACCCAGAAGAGCAGGGGTCCATAACCTTCCTTTTTGTGCTCTCCTTCGGATCATCTGCAGCTGGCTGGCGTGTCCTACAGCCCAGCCATGGAGGCAAGGGTGGTGGGACAAAACAACCCTGTTCTGTGCTGCAGAAAAGAGTCATAGAGAAAGAGCCTCCCAGCTGAGGTGGGACTGGGAGTAAATACTGGGGGGACATCTCTGTGAGCCCAATGCTCCTGCAGAAAGAGTCCCCCTGCGCCGCCTGCACGCTGAAGAGAAGAAACAGCTGCTTCTGAGCCGAGGTTTCAGGGACTACTCCGAACACACATCACAAAATAAAACAAAAAGACCCCCATGGAACGAAAAACATCTGGGTGCTTTCAGGGAAGAGGAGCAAAGCCACATACCTCCACAGAGCCACGGTCAGACCTGTCAGGCACCCAGGCTCTGCTGGCCTGGTGCAGAGCTGCAGAGATGGAACATATTGGTGTTTGCTAATTTAGGTCCTTGACATCCACAGACATTTCCTAGGGCACAAGAATGTTGTACTCTTGTACCGCTCAGTGTCACCTACAAATCCAGGAAGAGTAGAGAAACCTTCTTGTGTCTCTGCTCGGGCGTAACTTGATTTATTTTCGAGGCAGACAACCCAACTGCAGGCTGCTTGCCTTTTGGCTCTTGTGAAGTTGCTGGCACCAGTGTCAATAATCCTCACCTCTCTCCTCCAAATGGCTCCTGAAGCATCATCCAGCATTTCAGCCCAGCATCGCATATGCTCCCTTATTTTGTGTTCAGGAGTGAACAATTGAGGGCATTAGACTTTTATTTGAGTGCACTGTATTTCCCCTACTGTGAAGGTCTAGATATTGCTGCTGCGTAAATACTGCCCCAAGGGCTCTCTCTGGTAGCTCCTGGGATAAAGCTATTTTCTTCCCCACAGGCTTTCTGATAATGGGGAAATAATGTGAGGTTTCTATCCAGAGTCTTTTGCTTTTCTTTTGGGGCATTCTGGCAGCTGAGAGGAGAGGGGATAAGAAAGTGGTCCTCTCCTCTCTGTGCTGCTGACGGCCTGAACTTCTCTCTTTCCTCTCCCTGCCACGTTCATTGTCCCCAAACCCCACCAACTGCTTCATTAATAAGCTGTTTGCTGCCTGTGGCTTAACGTGTCACCGTGTTGTTAGGGAAAAAAGGCAGCCACACATCCCTTCAGAAGGTCGCTTGTTTCAGTGTTTTAATTGTGCACAGGGATTCCTTGTTTAAGGTTAAAACAATTACACCCATCACCCAGCGAGAGATAAAGACATAACTGCAGGTAACGGCAGCGAAAAGAGGTGTGGACAAGGCAATAGATACGAGCTCTATTCTCTGAAAGCAAAGCAGGGGAATAATCTTTCAGGGCCAGATCACAGCTCCAAACATTTGCCTCTTTTGGAGGTAGTTAAGGGAGATACCGTGGTGGAAGCAGGCCTAGGAGGAATTGCAGCAAAACGACTTCAGGAAAAGCATGTTTTGGAGGGCTGGCAGCCTGCACGCTACCCACCTGGGCAGGACCAGAAGCAGCGTGTGTGGTGGCAGGCCATCTCCATGGTGGGAAAACCACAAAGCATCAGAAATCTTCTCTTTTTGTGGGTTTCCAGTCTTGTTTTGAAGATGTATCAGTTTGAGCCAATTTGGGGAGGTCCTGAGACGTCTCAGAAGCTGATCCTGGCTTGTTTCGTGTCTAGGCACGGAGCTGGTTCCCTTCCTCAGCTGCAGGCTTCCTGCCCCACAGCCAGCAAGGCTTCCACACCTGGGTATCTCAGCTCCTGAGAGCTTGCTGAGATCCAGCGGGGAACCGTGGAAAGAGGAGCTACCAACCAGGACCCCAGGTGGCTCGGGCATCACCTTTACACGGTCTTCTCAGGAGGAACTCAGAGCATCTCACAAACATTCACACAGCGCTCTGTGGTGCTGGAGATAAAAATAACCAGTGCAGGCACAGACGGGGCACAGAAATGCAAAGAGAGAAAGAGGCTGGGTAAAGGTCAAAGTGGCGGCAGGTAGCAGTGAACTCCACACCATCTCCTTAAAGTCTTCAAGGAAATCTGACTTGCTCCAGGCCTGAGTGGTGCGTCCTCTCCTTCCTGACAGCATCCCCACCTCTGCCCACGCAGCGAGGTCCCTGCCTCCCCGCTGAAGGTCCTTTCCCTCCCACCCACCTCCTCCCCACCCCTGCACGCCCGTACCTTCTCTCACTTCTGAAATCTCAGCTTGGTCGGCGCGAGTTCTCCTTCCACCTGGAGATCCCCATCGGACCCAGGAGGGCGATTACCAGCAGGAGGGAGCAGGCGCAGAGCACACGGGCTGTAATAAACTGCCAAGAGATAAATACGAGAGGTATCATCCATCAGAGAGGACAAGCCCCTCGCGTCTGATGCAAGTCCGTGCTTCCGTGCTTTAACCCAAAGGCAGGTGGTTAGAACATGTGAATGCTGGATATGGCGGTGCCAGTTCAGACCTATTCTCCTTCCTGAGAACAACAGCACTCTGCGTTAAGTGTTTGGCTGAACAATTTCCAGCCCATCATTTCTTTTCAGATTGTTCTGCTTCCATACATCACTGTTCGTGACTGCCGATGTGTAACTGGTCAGTGGGCGTTCTTTCCCTCGCGCTGATTGTGTGCTCGAAATCTTTAAACTGGAGAAGAATGACTAAGAGAAGGTGAATATTGAATCTCATGCTTCTGGTATTAACTTCCAGGTGAGTAATATCTCATGCTAGATATAATGGATCTCCAAGAGTTTCTAAACATTTTCACCACGTTATGCTCAAAGATAGAATTTCTTTGGCTTTGGGGGTTTTGGTGGGGTTTTTTTAGGTTTGTTTTCTTTTTCTGAAGAGTCCACGTTTCACTCAGTAGGTTTCGGGTGGAGAGCAGGGGTTTGGAGTTTTCCCCACCACCACTACTGCATGGGGCAGGTTGCACCTCCTACAGATTAAAATTTGGCAAATTTCCTGATGAAAGTAAATTTCCCTCATGGGATTTTGAAGAGAAATTTAATGAGCTGTTCTCTGTGCGAGTGTGTGTGTGTGTGTGAACACGCAGGGAAGAGGCCAGTGGGCCATAGGAGCCATGGCCCACGTGTACATGCAGTGGTCCATGTGCAGTATAACCCTGTAGGAAAGTAGATGTGATGGAAGCAGGGGAACTGAGTTTGCTACACCTCAAATGTCATTTTTCAGCAGAGGGGGGCAGATTTTCAGGACTTGGTGTAGGCAACAGGGAGGGGGGAGTCAGGGGAGGGGTGGTCTACCTCTGGGGAACATCAGCAGCCCATGGGGAGCAGGGAGGAGGAAGCCTCTGAAGCAGAATGGGGTTTCTTCCCATATGGCATTAACTCCCAGCTCTGCTTCAGCAGCTTTGCCTCTAAGGAGAGGCCACAGAGTTTCCCATAGCAACATTTTTTAATAACAGGCAAAAAAAGAGCATCAGCTGCCCCTGAAGACACCGAAAGAAGGTCAAGCTGCAGGAAGAGCCTTCACGGTTCACCCACCTCGCCTGTAACTTCCTTCTGCTCTCACACCGACCCGTGGCCCAGCTCTGTCTCGTGTCCTGGCTCCCATCTCATCCCCTTACACCGCAGTGCCGCTGTCGGGGGGAGCGAGCCTGGGTCCCCCAAGACAGGAGAGCCCCTCGCAGCACTCTCCTGCAGCCCCCAGCTGGCGAGGAGGAGCAGTCCTGCATCGCTGCACACACCTCCTCTGGTGACGGGGCGCCTGAGGAGGATGTGGAGGAACTGTGCACCTTCCCCCAGGGCAGGGTGCAAGCCTCAAAGCACCCAGTGGGTGAGACACCTCCCTTCACACCTCCTCCACCCCCTAGACCTCTTGGACATCCCCCGTTTCTCCAACCGCGGATGCTCATGGCTTCTTTCAGAGGGAAACAAGGGCTGAGATGTCCAGCACTGCCCTTCCAGCCAAGTGCTTGCATTCAGGGGTTTGCTCACCCCCTTTTCGGGCATGCCACCACTGGCTGGCTTTGCTGAGTTACTGCTGGGTGGCCTTCAGGGACCTGGAAAGAAGACACCAGGCTATCCATGCCCACGGGACGAATGCCCTGTTCCCCTACAGCCGTTCCTGCAGGAAACAGAGGCAGGCTGCTGGGTTAATGGCCAAACCAGCATGTTAGAGCTGGAAGGTACCATAGGGAAAATTAGCAGAGTAATTGTAACTGCCTGGGGGTGAAACCACAGCAAAATATAACCCCCTTTTTGTTCTTTCCTTCTCCTTACATACGTACTTTGCATTTTTAATAAAGACCAACTTATTCTTTAATTGTCTTCTATTTTTTTACTAAGCCTAAAACCCTACCAAAAAAAACCTTACAGTGTCATCCAGGCAGGACTACCAAGTGCTGCCAGCTGTATTTACAGCCCCACCACCCTTTGCTGAGATGTTGCTTTGGAACAGTGCTGGCCCTGAAGAAGCTGCTGCCTCATCCAGCAGCTACGGAGCCAAGCTTTATTGTGTCTGCCCAGAGCCACTGGCACTTCCCGAGGGAGGACAGTGGTGGTTTTTATCAGAGTGAGGTTGGTGGTTGGATGAGATGATCTTAAAGGTCCCTTCCAACCTGGACAATTCTATGATTCTATGACAATCTGTGAAAAAGGATTCTTACCCCAACCCCAGTCTCTCTGTCACCCCTACACTCTTCCTTTTTCCCAGGGACACATTGCGCAGACAATGAAGGTGCTGGGGTGGGTGCAAAAGCACATGGAGGAGAGGGAGCGTGGAACAGAGAGTTGTCAGGTACAAAGAAGCAGCTTTGGTAGCCATTAAGTGCTGCTAGATGAATATGTAATCACAAGCTTGTCGGGGCTTGTTTTATTTTGGTTATCTGGCTGATGCTAAAAACATAAACATCTGTTTCTGGAACCACCACATCGTGAAATGCCACTGTCCTCACCCCTACTCATATGGGAAAAATGATGAACTTTAAAAAAAGGAACTCCAGGCAGGGCAGAGAGCGTGTCTCGCAAACTCCCTGCCCTCTGAGCTGCAGTGGGAGGCAAGGGACCCCAGGGCCCTGGCAAGCAGCCCCTCAGTGTGCACAGGGCCCATGAGATTGTGAGCGTGGGTTGGAGCGTATGTTCTTTCCGAAGTCCTGGCTGTCCTGGGGCCTCCTCTGCATTCAGCTCCCCATGGTAGGGCAGCCAGGGGCTGCAGGGCTGCCTGGGACCCCTGAGGTTTAGAGGACTAATATGCATTATATTTTACGTGTTGGCTGGGAATGGTAAAACCTCCGTCTCTCTTCTCCAGAGGAAACCTACGGCAGCAGCATATAGTCTCCCTTTGTCAGGGAGTGAAAATGAAACAGCCCTAGTAGGTCCCTTCTGGGCCGTTTCCCTGAGAAAAGCCATGGGGAGATTATCTCTTCCAGCTCATTTTTTCTGACGCTTTCTCAATCTTACTTGAAATCTGGCTTCCCACCTTATCCCGGTGATACTGTCTCACAACCACACATCCAGAGTCCATATGTTCCTTCCTAAATCTTCCCTGTACTTCCCTGCTTTCGTGCTGTCATTTCCAGGTGGAGGTTCTCCTCTCTCCCTCCTCCCCGGCTGCCCATCAGCCGATGGATGCTGTGCTGGTGCTCTCACTATAGCTTACACAAGCGTTGTGACTTGGCCTCTCCTCATCTCACCTCATGTGTCCCTCCCTGAAATGCTTTAAGCTCAACCCAGGTTGCCTTCCGGTGCCACGTGTCTTGGTGGTGAAGGCAGCAGGTCTTCTTCTCCCTTCCCTCACCCCAGCGTGCCCTTTCTCCAGAGGATTTAAGCCGGGAAAGCTCGAGGAGGAGGCTCGGAACAGACGCCTGTCAGCTCTTCCCACGCTGGGAGCAAGGCCATGGGACTGCTGTTGGCTGCCGGATGGATATGACACATCCCCGATAAACCCAGTGATTGAAGAGATTGTGAGCAAAAAAAGAAAGAAATCCCCTGTGGACCAGAGGCTGTTCTGTTTGCCCGTGTGAGATCCGTTCAGTGCCACGGGATCCTGCAGATACAGAGCTCCTTTGCCACCATCTGACACTCACGACACACGCAGACAGTTGCCCCTTCGGGCAGACGGGGCGCAGAGCCTCCCTGCAGCTTGAGGAAGGTGTGCGTTGCTCCCCGTGGGGCACAGCCTCTTAATTACCTCCGTTAAAATGACTTAAACGAGCCCCGCGGCTTGTAGAGTCGTGAGGCTCTTAGGGATGCTGTGATGCAGACGTGGTCAAGGAAATATTAAGATAGCAGCAAGGAAAGATGGCACATTGCCACCTGGAAGGGAGAGAGGAAAACAAAGAAACAGAGGTCCCAGGGGCAGCTGAGATGCAGAGGAGAGGCCACGGGAGGTGGGCACACAGACGTACACCCCCACAGACGGGATCCACCGCCTGCCCAAGGGCACAGCATCCTCCCTCCTGTCAGCCCTTCAGGAACAGGCGGTCGTGCCTCATGCAGCAGTTTTAACGGTGGCTGCGCGGATAAATCCCCCGGGCTGCTCTGAATATCGCCAGAAGGATCTGGAGCAGTGAGTCATCAAAGGGCTCCTTACGTTTCCCACAAGAACTAATTGTCCGCCGAGGATTCCAGATCAAGAAACCACATTTCACTTCCACTTCTCATGTCGGCCGCCTGCGAGATCTAACTCCTGCTCCGCTCTGAACCTCTCTGCCGGGTATTGTTCGCCGGCCTCTGTGATGTACTCCAGCTGCAGAGGATGAAATGGTGCCAGGGTATCTCCTGCTTTCCCAGCGGGATGCTGAGGCTTTGTTCCTGCAGCCTCCCCCCCACCTTGCTGAAGGCAGTGCCCCCCTGCCCCACCGCGGCAGCGATGCTCTTGCGGCTCGGCCGAGCTCAGCGAATGACTCTGAAGCTGAAAACTGCTCAGGAGGGGGCAAAGTGCATTGCTGTTACTGGTATTTTTATGAATTGCTTCCTAGGAGAGGCCCGTCCCCCTCTATTAGTCTCCAGGCCACCGGCAGCAAGAAAGGCCGCCCCATTTCTTCCACCTTCTGCAAGAGTTTCACCCGGTACAAGTGGGACGAAACTGCTTCTAAAGCCCTTTACTGTTCACGAAAGCAGATCACACCAAAGGTAACTGTCCCCTCTGTTACTGAGAAGGAAATGGTATCACCCTGCAGACTGGCTCCTCCTTACGGTTCTTTAAATCCTCAAAGAAAGGACCATTTTTCAGTGCTTTCCACGCAGCGTTTCGCGCTTTTCCACCAGTCCTGATCTGCAGCCCCTAAACACCTTCAGCTGCCAGTGCAGAGAGCTGCACAGAGAATTGAGGCACTGCCTTGAGTTACTTTTCCCTTTGCTTCCTTTCCAGGGTCCCACAGGAGCAGCCCATGGACTTCCACCTGCCTGCAGACCCCAAGCATAGAGCTAAACTGTCCTTGGGCATAACAAATGCTAATTTGGGTCATACATTAGCAAGCTCCTCCACACAGCATATCCAAGCCTCCATTTCTCAAAGAACAGGGAACTGTAAAGGCCAAAATTTAGTTCCATTTTCATTCCGTCATAATTCCAGTACGTGACTGTGAAGCAGAAAAGAACGGATCTCTTTCCATTACAGAAAGCTGAATAATTCAGGCACCTTCTTTAGGCCTCCTCCTCTCTTCCCAAGATAATAATCATCCCACATTCCAGCGCTGCAACAAAACCAGCCACCCAGGACTTCCAGCGCATTCACTTGGCTTCGTACTGACAGGAGGAGAAAGCACAGAGCCTCTTGCCATCGGAGTGAAAAGAGAATTTTATTTAATTGCTGGAACATGACTCGTGTGATGTAGTTGTGCGTTTCAGGCTCCCTTTGAGGACGGGGCAGTGGTGGGTACCCACACCTACGTCTATCTGCTCACACGCGGGGGAGGAGGTTTATGCAGCCCAGGACTGCAAACTGGGCTGAAATGGGGGAAAAAAAAAAAAAAAGATATCTTGCTGCCAATTTCCTTTATGATTTTGGCCACGTGGCTTTGTCTGTCTGTGACTCACTCCTCCACCTGCAAAGGCGGCAGCAAAAGTGCTGCCTGCCCGCAGCCGGTGGCTACGAGAACCACCCTATGGGAAGCCTTGTTCTGATTAATTTAGCCAAGGAGATGAAAGATTAGGGACCATCGAACTGTACGTGATCAGAACCGGGTCAGTCTGTGAGAGGCACACAGGCTACCATGCTTACCCGATAATTTAAAAACAGGTGATGCCTCCAAGAGAAAGTAATTACGAGGAACAAACGATGAACGAGGGATAACTGGCAGCTGAAGAAAAGAGCACACCTTCCCTTGGCATTACAAAAGTTACCATGGCTCTACAATAACTAAGCAGTATTTGTTCCTTTAAAAGTCTTCCTGACCGAGGGGAGCTCTGCAGACACACAATACGTATATAGGGAATCTGTGAGTGTCTGTGCAAATGCATAAAAGAGGGAAGAAGATGAGGCTCTAAAGGCAGCTGGAAGAGGCAGGGGAAAATCTATGACTCAACACTATCAAGACGGATAATGTGGATAAAAATGTTCTGAGAACAAAAGAAGACCTAAAATTGCTATAGATCTTTTATCAGGTGAAGACAATGATATATCTAATATGCCTGCAGACAAAAAAAAAAAAAAAACCCACCGAGCAGTATCCAATAAATATTTATCTTCTGCATTCTGAAAGAAACCAGGTGGCATATTAGTATCCTATGAGATTAATGCATTATCCCACTCCGTTCTACATTGACAACAAAAGTTATTGGATATCCTTTACTAGAGAGAAATATTTCTATATCGGGGCACCTAGATAATGTTCAAAAGGTTTCTAAAAGCTCTCTGAAGACTTCTCTAGATAGTTAATGTCTATTTTTAATAAAATTTGGGAAAACCGAGAATTGCCTGCAAACTGCAAGGGAGGCATTGTTCCATTAGCACTTTTAAAGTGTAAGTGGGATAGTAAGGGGAGAGGGAGAGGGAGAGGGAGAGGGAGAGGGAGGTTGTCTCCAACCTCCTGGGAAGGACACAGACACGGTGACAAGTTGGATTTTGGTTCTCTACGACCAAGCAAAGCCCAAGCAGCCCCGTCAACGTGCAGAGTCTCTGCCGGCTGGACAGCAGCCCATGCACAAGGAAGCACCTCTGGGGGACCGCCAAAAACACAGTGTCACATCTTCTTTCAGTATAAAGACTCTCTTCCTCTGGTTATTGAGACTGGCTGCTTCTCAAGCCTCTCAGAGGTCTTTACCCTTCCACATTCTCCCAGCCACCTTTCTCATGGGTATCTGACCTTGCACGTTCCCTCATAAACTGGACCTGGGCCTGCTGGTTAAACCAAAGATAAATACAGGTAAATAGATTACCCTCGGTTTTGCTGCCCGGCCTGAAACTCCAAAGAGGTGAGATTAACCCTCCTGGATATGAGGGCTGACTTTATCTATCCGTTACATCAGCTTCTCCAGGCGGAGAGATAAGCACAAGCCCAGGGAAAAAGCTTTGTCAGCTTTTGATGGAAAGATTAAACGCAAGCGGTTACTGCACCTAAGGCAGCCCCGGTGCCCAACACGTGAATCTCAGTAAACAGCACAAATCCCTCCATTTTAGAGGCTCCAGTAGAGTGCGAAATGTGTCCCACTTAGCTGTGGCAATCGGTCTGACCCCCGGGGAGCTGAAGATCGGTCAGCCACAATACTCCTTATTCTCTCGCCATGAGTATTGTTTGCACGGTCTCTCCTCTCTCAGCAGTTGCTCAGAAAATTGCCCTTCCTGGGGCTACAGAGAAGCAGCCGGTTGGTCCAAGCCATCTCACCGCGCGGCTGCCACGGGAGAGAGAAGAGCGGTATAAAGCCGGAGAGGATTAAGGCATTGCAAAGGGCACGTTCCACTTCTCCATCCAGTGACAGTGGTCCTTGGAGCTGGAAGGGCACGAAGAAAGGAAAAACGGAAACAAACCTCCCATGAAATGCTGCTCAGAGCCGGGGGGTGTCCAGGGCTCTCCCAGTATTCACTGATGCTGCTTTGAGAGGGACTGTGGCTGCTTCGAGGCTGCAGAGGTCAGCTCACTGCTCAGAAAGGAGGAGGAAAGCCACCATCCTTCCGTACCAGTGTCTGGGAAATCGGTGCTTTAAGACGCACAGACTTATAAAACGGGACGTGTTCTGCCACTGCAAGTACCCAGGAAGCCTGTAAAGGCATAAACGGTAATGAAAGAGGACTTCTTTATTTTCATGTCTACTCCAAATCCACCAGTCTTTGACCCAAACTGGTGTAAATGTTAGCATCAGAGAGCAGCCTGTCAACATACCTGGAGCATAAGTTTGATTCAGTCCTTCCAGGTGGGTCAGAGACGCACAGAAACATCCCTGGAGGTATTTAAAAGATGGGTAGACATAGTACTTAGTGACACGGTTTAGTGATGGGTTTTTATCAGAGTTAGGTTGATGGTTGGACTGGTGATCTTAAAGGTCCCTCCCAACCTGGACAATTCTATGATTCTATGCACTCTCTGGACTTGGAGAAATACCTTTGCCAAGAACCCAGCAAGACACAGTGAAGTGGCTTCAGGCTTCAGCTGAAGATCTCCCGTGCCCCTTGCTGGAGAAACAGTGCAATAACAGAGCTCGTGACAACACAAACCGCAAAACCGAAGAGGACAAGAAAAGCCAAGTGCATCATGAATCTACATCCCCATGGATAAAGAGGTTGCCCGAAACTATTTTCCAGCAGTACAAATCAGCAAAGAAAACCATACAACTTTAAAGGTAAAATAGCAGGGGCCTGCCATATTTTTGGCACAATATTTCTGATGAAATACAGTGCATATTCTCCTGTTTTTAAAACCAGAACGAGCACTTCGGAGACTGTGGTACGTGGGAAATCGTATTAGATGCCCATTCGGCATAGAGGAAGATGGCATAGAAATTACCGTGTTGAAGTATAAAGGTGTCAAAATACTTCCAAGTCGAAATTACTTCGAAAATAACTGTCTGGTGTCCCGATAGCCAATTAGTGGTCAGGTATCTTATTAGCCCATGCTGGGCTGTTGCCATCGCTCCAGTTAGCAAGCTCCAGGCCAGCTCAGGAGCCTCCACTGGGCACCGTGTATTGACCGCAGCACGGAGACACCCAGACCTTCTGAGCAGCTCTGGCACGAAGCCGACTAAGGGCAGAAGAAGGGTAGAGAACTTAAAAGGAGAAGTGGTTTTGATTAGCTGCAGTTATGTAGAAAAAGTTGACGCTCCTTTACCGGGAGCCGGCCGCCCAGGTGGGCAGTTGCAGCCCTGCCAGAGCTATCTGGAAGGCTTTGCCCTTGGCTGAGGGATGAGCAGCACCGGGTGGGAAGGGACTTCGCAGGGCCCAGCGTTACCGTGAGATGTGACACTTGCATTTCCACATCCCACCCTCTCCTGGAAGCGCTTTTCTTTTCCCCCTCCTTCCCCTCCACGTCGTTTGTCTCTCTGGTACGGGCTGTCCCAGTCCCCAGAATGCCCGCCTGACAATTCCTTCTCACTCCGGCTTAGCTTCCACCCTTGGAAAAGAGCTTGGGTAGGAAATATATGGGAAAACCCCGTATTTAGAAGCACAACTTTGGTCACAAATCAGTTTGCACCTGCTGAATCACGAAAGCTAAGAGCAACAAGGCCATCCTTTGCCAGAGGAATCCTATGCTTTACTCCCTGTGCTTCAGGCGAAGGAGGAGCTCCAGGAAAAGCCTTGCAAGATCCTGCTCCAAAGCTGCTCTGCTGCTTCCCTAGTCTTCAGGAAGCCTGAAGAAAGCCCAGTTTTCTTTAAAATATCCTTCTTTTTTTTTTTAATTATTTCGCAAACATTTGCTGTTTGTCATTTAATGCTCCTAATGGAGCATAAAGTGAGTGGACTCGTCTTTTAACATTTCATTTCCTCCTTTATGCTTTGTCTGTTGGTAGTGATGGCAACTGAGTGACCCAGAGGGAATAGGTAATTAAATTTCTGTAGCAGCCCAAAACAAAATTGTTTTTAATCTAGGTCTTGCATAAATGAATGGCTAATTTCCTGACAGTCTTTCTTTTCATTCCTAATTTTCCAAAGTTAAAAGCAGCAGCCACACACTTCTGACAATTGCAAGGGCAAAAAAAAAAAGACAGACTTATCCTCTCAAAAGAAATGTCTGGCTTCTATGAGAAATTAGCAAATTTTATAGTTTGATCAAATAATGCAAAACTTAAATAATAAAAAACTTGTCTCTGGCGTAAGTATGTCAAGTAAGAAATTGGAAAGGAGAAAACATGTTTGAAAATGGCACTGAAAACCAGCTAGATGTGAAGGAAATAACCAAAAAGGAAATGCTTAGAGGTGTCTCCTGCATAAATTGCTTTAAATCAGTTCATGTTGATGATGAGAGAGGGACAAACCCAGGGACAGGGCATCCACAACTTCTTTGGGCAACTCGTTCCGGTGTCACATCACCCTCATGCTAAAAAACTTTTCCCCTGTATCTAATCTAAGTCTACCTTCTTTTAGTTTAAAAGTTACCCCTTGTCCTATCACTACTGGCCCCAGTAAAAAAGTCTCTCTCCCTCTTTCCAAGCCGCCTTTAAGTCTTGAAAGGCCGCAATAAGGACTCTGTGTCAAAGCTCATGGAGCAATGGAAGTTACAAGATGGTTACACCTGCTTTTTGTGAAATAAACCCAAAACCAGGCTGGGTTTTTGCTCCCATTTTGGCACAGCTGGGACTCCCTAACCCTCTCCTTCCCTGGCGCAACGGAGGGTGCACGGTTGCGGGGACATCCTCCAAGGGGTGATGGCTTTTGGGTCCCTCCTGGCAGCTGGGGTGGGGGTGCAAGCCCAGGGATGCCTGGCAGAGGGGGGGACTGGCCACGGGCAAGTTGGGGAGCGCGGCAGCCACCCTGGGGGGGCAACAGCTGATGGAAAATAAGCAACATAGTCCTGGGGGTGAGGACTGGAAAGAGTTGGGCGAGTGGGTGGGATGGGAGAGATGCTCCGTCAGTAGGATGGAGCCAGCCTGCATCCCCGGAGTGGGGAAGAGTAAGAGGGATGGAGCATCCTGGCAGGTGGCCCGTTGGCAATGCCTTCACACCAGAGGTGTATCTCAGGACCTTTCCGTGGGCCCTGGTTCTCCACGGTGGGGATGGAGGTGGGTTTCTGGCCCAGGTGGGCACCCTTCAAATGATTTGAGGCCACTAGAGGCATAGAGAGGTGGTGGGGTCTCCATCTCTGGAGATGTTCAAAACCCACCTGGACATGTTCCTGTGCAACCTGCTCTGGGTGGACCTGCTGTGGCAGGGGGTTGGACTAGATGATCTCCAGAGGTCCCTTCCAACCCCATGTGATTCTGTGATACCTGCAAGGGTTTGTGGGCTGGCTTGGGAATTTTCTTCGTTCTTCTTTGAAGTGTGAAAGACCCACACAAACAGGGGAAGTTGCCTAAATGCCCACACTGGGGAGACAATGAAAGGTACAACGATATACAATTTACTATCATATTCACAAAGTAAATTTGGTTTAAAAAAACCCAACCCTCCCAACTTATTTTTTCCTCCTACTGGAAAGGCTAGTTATAAAAACACAAGATGAACAATTTTCACAGAATAATACAGTTGTTAGAGTTGAAAGGGACCTTCAAGATCATCCAGTTCCAATCCCCCTGCCCTGGGCAGGGACATCTCCCACCAGACCAGGTTGCTGTAGTTTTCAGACAAGTCCGGATGAAACTGATAGTGGAAATTTAAAATAAAATAAAATAAAATCACTCTTACTAGGGAAAATCCACTGAATCAATTCCGTAATTCTATGGCATTTCTTTGCCCACATGTTCTTACAAATGATCAAAACATGAAAATCCTTTTGGGTGACATTTTTTAAAGTGATGAAGCTGTTTTAATCTTGAAACAGTAAAAAAAAAAAAATTCCCAAGCTTTTAGTGTTTTCATCAGTTTGTATATATTTTTATTGAAATAGTTATTAAAAACACTTTGATACTTTCTGTTAGCCAAACAGCCTTTTCTTTGATGAATAATTCATTAACAATGCCTTTGGGGGAAACTAAAGCTTTCACTGGGCAAACCCATGATATTATAGCCCACCTAAAAATGAAGATCATGTGCTAAAAGAGAAAAGGTAAAGAAAATGATAACATAATATTTTCTTCATTTTTCAAAAACGATATTTTGTGAAATATCTAATCCATGCAAGTCTTACCCATGGAAACATTTTTTTTTTTAACTCAGTGGGACTGTTTTGATGGAGTTCTTTCCCTTAAATACTTTTAATGTCTGCGCTTTTGATCAAGTAGTTTGGCTTGCTTTAAAAATGCCCTGCATCATAGTCATCGTTATTACTTGTGTTAGTCATTGTTCTTACTTGCATTAATGGAAGATGTAGAGACTGTAGGATGACCCAGGTGTGACCCAAATGCAGACCATAAAAAGGTGGTTCTTGACTTAACCACGCTCTCATTAGGCAGGAGCACTGGCAGCCTGGAGAGAAAAAAAACCAACCCAGCCACTGAGCAGCCAGAACTAGCTTTAAAATCACGACATTTAAAGTAATAATAAAAAGGTGGCTGCCTTTCATTTACTTCTCGCTTAGGAATCTTTAAATATTTTGCACAGAAGCTCGGCTTTCTGCAACCTCTTAGCCAGAGGACAAGAAAGCACTATTTTTAAAATGAAAGCTGAGAAACCCATGTAATCAGAAGCTTTAGGAAAATACCAAGTGTCATGAGAGTTGGCACCACTGTAGTTCTCTACCACTGTTTTTCTTCAGATCCTCTTTTTAATGCAAAATTTAAGGCTGTTTGCCTCTTACATTCTTCAATACTATAGTTAAGTGCAATGTGTTGCCCTTTAAGTGAATGCTCTTTTTTCAAAGCAATTTGATTATCTTCAATTATGCTATTATCAACAGCTGAGATTAGTAAAAAAAAAATCAAAGGTTTATAATTATATCCAATTTTCTTCTCATTACGGACAAGAAGGTCTGGACTGTCACTTTGCTTTTTGTTTATTATTAGCTTCCAGTCACAGTCACTTTCAGGCTCTGATGCATTAGAAAAACATGAAATGGTTTGGGCTACAAAAAAAGGGGCGACAAATTACTCGCTACAAAAATCTTCTTTTTTTTTTTTTTTTTTCCTCTCTAGGACTTCAAAACCAGGCGGAAGCGTCGACTTGATGTAGATGAATTTGGTTGCTTTAAATAAAACTTCAATTCCGAGCTAAATTTGATCTACGCGTCTCTAATTTGGAAGAGAGAATCCTGAGGTTTATAGATCATGTTCTCATGATGTAGTGCCCGTAACACAACCCGCCAGGGCAGCGGTGAATGGCAGAGGCTCCGCCTGCCAAAATCTGCTGGAACTATTGGCTTTGGAGCTCTCTGCTGGGGTCGTGGAGTTGAAATCAACTTATTTTAATAAAATAGCCTGTTAAGGGTAACATTAGCTGGTAGATAACTAGCACAGACTGTCTGTCACATACCGTGTTAGCAATTCTGGAAGGGCAACACTCCTGCTCCCCCCGCCTCAGTCCCCCCCCCNTTTTTTTTTTTTTTTTCTCTCTAGGACTTCAAAACCAGGCGGAAGCGTCGACTTGATGTAGATGAATTTGGTTGCTTTAAATAAAACTTCAATTCCGAGCTAAATTTGATCTACGCGTCTCTAATTTGGAAGAGAGAATCCTGAGGTTTATAGATCATGTTCTCATGATGTAGTGCCCGTAACACAACCCGCCGGGGCAGCCGTGAATGGCGGAGGCTCCGCCTGCCAAAATCTGCTGGAACTATTGGCTTTGGAGCTCTCTGCTGGGGTCGTGGAGTTGAAATCAACTTATTTTAATAAAATAGCCTGTTAAGGGTAACATCAGCTGGTAGATAACTAGCACAGACCGTCTGTCACATACCGTGTTAGCAATTCTGGAAGGGCAACACTCCTGCTCCCCCCGCCTCAGTCCCCCCCCCCAAAATGAAATATTAATAAATGATGTGTGTGGGAGGCATTCCGTCTGGCCGTCTTAAAGTCAAACTGTAAGAGCTGCCTGACAAGGACCATCCTCTCATGATGAAGGAAGCGGCAAAGGGGGTCCCCCAGCCTTCCCGACAGCAGCAGGGGTAGCTGCCACCCCGGGGTAAGAAGAGTGGGGAGAGGGTCCAGCGAAGGTTGGTGCAGAACAAAGCTACATCCGCTGCAAGACTCGGGCTGGAGCGATGACAGCCTCTCTCAAATTGTGTCCCCTGCTGAGGAGCTCAGCCTCAAAGGTGCTGTGATAGGTAAACAGCTAGCAACGAACTGATAAATAGCCCCAGGAGAGGATACGGAGCCGAAAAAATATGCAGCAGCATCTGGAGCTCCCCCCACGGCACAGACGATGCCATGGATCTCAGGAGGGCACCACAGACGATGCCATGCATCTCAGGAGGCATCACAGACGATGCCATGGATCTCAGGAGGTTATCACTGATGATGTCATGAATCTCAGGAGGGAGCTGAAAGCTTTCCTAGCTCTCTTCTCAGGGGTGTGCTGCTCCCATGGGAGAGAGAAGCAGAGGGTGCTGGGGTCCTGCCACTTGGGGTGCAGTTGGAGGGAAGCAAAGGCCAGCTCAGTGGTCTGTGGAATGGCACCCAGCACCGAGCTGGACCTGCAGTCATGTATGGGGCTGAGCCTGGGCATCACAGACGATGCCATGGATCTCAGGAGGGAGCTGAAAGGTTCCTAGCTCTCTTCTCAGGGGTGTGCTGCTCCCATGGGACAGAGGAGCAGAGGGTACTGGGGTCCTGCCACTTGGGGTGCAGTCGGGGGGGAGCAAACACCAGCTCAGTGGGCTGTGGAACAGCACTCAGCACCGAGCTGGACCTGCGGTCACGCATGGGGTTGAGCCTGGGCACCACAGATGATGCCATGGATCTCAGAAGACATCACCGATGATGCCATGGATCTCAGGAGACGTCACAGACAATGCCATGGATCTCAGGAGACATCACTGATGATGCCATGGATCTCAGGAGACGTCACAGACAATGTCATGGATCTCAGGAGACATCACAGACAATGCCATGGATCTCAGGAGACATCACCGATGATGCCATGGATCTCAGGAGGGAGCTGTAAGCATTCCTAGCTCTCTTCTCAGCAATGTGCTGCTCCCATGGGACAGAGGAGCAGAGAGTGCTGGGGTCCTGCCACTTGGGGTGCAGTTGGAGGGAAGCAAACCCTGGCTGCATGGAAGGAGCCACCTTCGGAGCAGCTGGGAAACGCACTCAAATTGGGCGTATCCTGAACAGATGAAACCCACGTCGCTGTGTATAAGGGAATTAATTTTTCTCCAGCTTAGAAGCCAGTGCAAGGAGTTTGTACCCCTGGGGTAGGAACGAACTGCATACTATCAGCATTACAGAAAGCTGGTACCTTAGTACTGCTGACATTTGAATCAATCCAGAATAGCATTGTTTATATTAATAACGCACCCATTAACTAGATTAAGAACTGTTTCCTTTCAGATCTCCAATCCAAACTGTCAGGGNCGTCCCCTGGGTAACAAGCAGCTCCAGAAAGGGTAAAAGGACAAGCAGTTCATGGGGAACTCGCAGTGTCATGACATGACGGAACACTAGGGTGATCCCAAAACCACAGCTGTAAAGAAAAAATTTGTGTATATATATATATATATTTATGTGTATTTTTGGTTAGGTGGACCCTAGATTGCCAGGGGCAGTTCAGGTAACCGTATCTTAAAAGGGATGTTGAAAAACCAAGCAGGGTTCACAGGAAAATAATCTAAGGACTGGCAAAAATGTCTTCTGTTGAGAGGCTTAAAGAGACCAACTTGCTAACTTATCCAGAAAGGAATATTTTGAGTCGACTAGACTTCAGCGCAGATAATCTCTTCGCAAGAAGGAAATATCCAGGATGTATCGAAGTATAATAAAAGCATAAAAAGAACCAGTGGCTAAAACGTGGATGCAGCCAAATTAATACAGAGAATCCTCATTCATAATGAGGAGGGTGAGGACAAAGGGAAAGATACATTCTCTCTCTCTCTTGATTTCTTCAGATCAGAACTCAGTGTCTTCCTTAAAGACAACTTTATAGTTTAACCCAAGTTATTTGGCTCAGGGCAGGGCAGCTACTTGTGATATACAGAAGTGCGCATTCCTATGGACTGCCAAAGCATGTGACGGACGCCGAGAAGCAAACCACCGAGTTTTGAAGTGCTTGTGAGCAGAGACATTCCTCGCTTTCCAGTCCTTGGGCCAGCTACAGAGAGAGCGTCTCATATGGAAAAGCAGTTCTGACTATCCGTTAAAAACACGCCAGCGCAACTTGTCAAGCCCCGGTGTTTGAAAAAGGCACTGTGTCGAGGTGCCTCATCTAGTCTGAAAAAGAAAAAAGGAAAAGGAAAAGGAAAAGGAAAAGAGAAAAAGGAAAAGAGA
>QJSC01027593.1:4490313-4540469 GCA_003697955.1 Calidris pygmaea | reverse complement strand
TTTTTTTAAGCCCCATTCCTACACCCCCCCCGGGCCTATTCCGAAGGGACGATGCCTCCAGTGTTTTAAATCCCTAAATAAATAAATAAATAAAATAGTAAATATGCTGGCCTGTGGGCAAAACTCTTGGCTGGGTGCTGCTTCCTCTTTTCCCGGTGATTAATGCTTCTCGTTAACGGGGAGGAGAACTGGCAGAACCAGCTTAAAAAAAAAAACAAAAACAAACCCAACAAACCAACGTCAAAAAAACAACAAAACAACCCAAAAAACCCACAACCCACAACCCCAAAACCAGCAATATGACCCTAAGAAAAGGTTGTTTTTCGGCACTGCAGGTGGGCGCCATGTTCTGTCAAGCGGCCAAGGAGCCCTGGCCCCAAATATCCAGTTTTTCCTCTTCCACCCCCAAATCTGGTCCCACCAACGAGAGGTTTGATTCCCAACTCCTGGAAAAACCAGGAGTTTGGGTTCTGGCTCCATCTCTCCCCCTAAATTTTCTTCTCATCAAGATTATAAGCAATGAAAGTGGGAAAGGAAATGACTCTTTCAAGACTTTCTGATTGGGGGCTGTTGGAAAGGCGATGGAAGGTGATGGAACCACTCACCGGGGAAGGCTCGAGGTAGGGTTGGAAGATGCTGAAGGTGGCCCTGGCTGGTTGCTGAGTTGACCCGTCCCACCTGTGGTGTGGAGTAGCAGGACCAGGGGAAGCCAACCTTCCCTCCTGCCACCTCCCGGTGGTCGTGTCCGTGGGGCACGATGGAGGTCCTGTGCTCCCAACTTGGTGCTGGCTTTGGTGTGGAGCTCAGTGACTTCAGGAGAGTGGCCCTGGGCCTACGGGAGAGATGGGGAGGGACTCTTGATCAGGGAGTGGAGCCATAGGACGAGGAGGAATGGTTTTAAACTGAAAGAGGGGAGATTTAGATGAGATCTCAGGAAGAAATTCTTTGCTGTGAGGGTGGTGAGAGCCTGGCCCAGGTTGCCCAGAGAAGCTGTGGCTGCCCCATCTCTGGAGGGGTTCAAGGGCAGGTTGGATGGGGCTTCGAGCAGCCTGGTCTGGTGGGAGGTGTCCCTGCCCATGGCAGGAGGTTGGAACTGGATGGTCTTTAAGGTCCCTTCCAACCTAAAGCATTTTATGATTTGTGGAGCACGTGAAGCCCAGTGCTTTCTGGCCCGGTTTGTGGGGGGGCTCTCTCATTGTGAGCCTTACTGGTTGCTGGTGGCAATTACTTGTGCTTTTCTGACAGGTTAAGTGTTGTGAGGGTCACACCTGGTTTCAAGTAATAAGAACAAAAAGCGAAGACTTGTCCGAAATCTTACTTTTGACATAACAAGACAAGGTGGTCTTATGGAGGTGGAGTGGGGGCTGGTTGGTTGCTCCTTTTGCCTGCTGGAAGGTGATGGACCTCCTCGAGACGGGTGGGAGGAGGGTCAGAGGAGGCTGAAGCTGGGGGGGGTGGGAAGGGCTGGCATTGATTTTGGGGGGCCACGAGCATTGCACTGCCTGGAAGTCGCCGCCCCGAGTCAGGAATCGTTAAAGTGTGTACAGCGAGGAGGGGAACGACAAGCCCAGGCAGGAGAGGTCTCTGGCCTTTTCATAAAGAGTCTTATCGTGTACGCGTTATCCTTTCTGGGTCTTTTTTTCCTTCTGTATCTTCTGTCTCGTGCTGGTTAATTTGCAGCCAAACTGTGGGGTTTTGGGACAGGGGTTTCCTCCCCCCATATCCATTTACGCAAGAGAAGCGCCTGCTTTTACCTATATCTTTATTCTTTAAGTTGCTGTTAGCAGGGCCTCCCTAATGCTGGTTTGGCGATGTACGCTATTAACCGTTTCCAAAGCTCTTAAAATACTGCCTTTGCCATCAAAAAAAAAAAAAAAAAGCCTAATATCCACAGCATTTCGGAGCAGCGTATTTAAAATCGTTGTTTCTGATCTGGTGTCATTATATATATATATATGTGTGTGTGTGTGTGTGTGTGAAGATTTGCATGAAGAAACTAAACACGGTCCCAAAGACAAATCGTTTTAGTCTTGGTGTTTGGGGGGTTTTTGGTCAGTCAAATGGATTGTAAATTGTAGATTAAGTGGGGGACTGCCGGAAGGAAAAAAAAAAAAAAAAATAGAGATGTTAAAACTTGATCGGAATACACGAGGCTAGGCAGCTCTAAGGAGTAACGACTCCTGGTCCTGGTGGCGTGGGTGCACGTGGGGACTGCTTTGCGTTGGGAACGTGTGTACCCGAGACCTGTCAACGACTGGTTTTCCTAAGAAAGCCCAAACAAGCAAACATCGCTTTTATTCCTCAGTTTGGATTGCAGGGGGTTTTTTTTGGCATTTTTAAGAAATCTGGAGTCGGTTGGACACGCAGCCGGATAGAGGCGCTGGCCTCTCTACGGTGGTGGAGTAAAAAAGGCTTTAATTTCTCAGGCTCTTCCTCTCTCCCCGTGACCTCTTCTCTGTGACTGAAGGTGTTTTTAAAGGTGGCCTCTAGAGCAATGGTCCTTCTAGGGCTGTGAAGTGTGGCTTTTTAGGAATCCCTGCTAATTAAACTTGCCCCTGCCAGTGGATTCCAGTAGCAACTCCAGTCTCCCGAAGAAAAAGCAGAGGGGACAAGGTGAGAGACAGGTTTGTGTTGCCCTGTGTGGCGTCTTCAGAAAGAAAGTGAGGGAAAAGTTCTTTGCAGAAGGAGAGTGTTTGCAGGAGAAAGAGCCGTGGAAAACCCAGAGCAGTCCTGTGACTCCTTTGAAAGTGGGAGCAGGCAAGGTGGACGGAGGAGAAACCTGGCGAAGAGGGTGACACGGGCATCCTGCATTAGATAAGGTGGTTTGTTTGGTTTTTTAAATGCCCATCACACGGTAGGCACTACCTTACTAATAGAGAAGACCAGGAGGGTTGTGAGCAAGGTGGGCAGAAAGCAGAGGTGAAGGAGGACCGGTGTAAATTTTGACTTGGCATCTGGAATCCCATGTCCAGTGTGAGTTTTTTGGAGGTCTCGCAGTGTAGGCTTTGGGCTTCAGCTGGGGTCGGTGAAGCTGGTGCCAGCACCGGTGTTTTTTCCTCCCTCCCTCCATCCCAAGCTCTGCACATAATTCCAAGAATCCTAGGTTTTTGTGGAGTTAAGGCGTTGCAGTGGTGCTTCCCGGGCATGGCTGTTGGTGCGAGCGGGACAGCCGGCATCCCCAGAGCCGCCGGGTCCAGGCCTCCCTCCTCTCTCCGCAAGGCAAGGAAGGAGGCAGCGCTCCAGCCTTTCAGGCTCGGAACAGTTTCTCCGCAGTCAGAAGGTAAAAACATTACACATATGATTTAAGGTTGAAGCTGCAGAAACTGGCAGCCTCCAGAGGGAGATCGGTAATGCATACTGCAGAAGACCGCTTCGGTGCAGTCCCTCGGTCACAAGCGGCCATCAATAAGGGGCCCATCACAAGGGGGACCGTAAGCAAAATCCTCCAAAATTTCAGCGCGCTCTGATAAATGGCTCTGTTTCTCTGCCCCTTTTCTTTTCTCCTCCTCAGGCTTTGGCTTTCCAGCAGGGCTGGTTTTACTTGGACTGTTGTGACTTGTCCCTCGGAGGAGGGACTGCCGTTGGGACAGCCGTGTTGGCGTGGAGCCCTGCCGGGGCCAGCGCTGCCGGCGGGGGGCTGGCTTTTGCGGCTGGAAGCTTGACCGTGGGTACCGGGGGTGATGTGTGGGGACAGAGCGGTGGGAGCGCACGGGAGGTGACGTGGGGGATTATCTCCGGCGGTAGCTCTAGAATCGCTTTAATTAGCTGCCCCTGAGAGCCAGTGGGGAGCACTGAGCATCCTTCGCCTGTCCCCGAGCCAGGTCACCCCTGCACCGCCAGCTCCCGGCTCCTGGGCACGGATCAGGGTGCCGTGGGGGCGCAGCTCCCACAGACCCCCTTCCGGAGTGGTTCAGGGTGTTGAAGGTCAATAACTGGAGCTGATGTTGGCCAGGGACATCAGCCGTTTCCAGGCTGATATCTGACGTGAAATACTGTCCGGTACATTCCTTTTCAATACCATGAATCTTTATTTTGAAAATGCATCATAATATGCTGAGGGGAGTTACACGTGGTCCTTCAACTGCAGACTCAGAGGGCTGAGCAGAGTAAGTGTACACAACATCTTCCTTGAAGGAGGTTGTGAGTTCAGCTGGGATTACCTTTCCACTCCTCCCGCCTTCCTCTTCACACCTTTCATTTGGAAAAACCTTGACTTTCTCCTGTTTGTGGATACCCGGGGAGGTTTGCTGTTGTTGTTTTTTTGTTTGGGGTGGTTTTTAGTGTGGGTTTTTTTTTTTTTATTTTTAATGTCTTCTGCTGCTGCAGTGCTTCAGGTGGTCTGCTGCTTTCTTTAAATTGGAGACCTTTTGCTTGGGAAGGCTAATGTGAATGTTTGCACAGACTCCAGTCCTTTTTATCCCTTCTGAGGAAATTAGTGAAAACACTTGGAAACTGACTGAAGGCAAAATCAATACTGATGACACATGAACAGAATTTTGTGAAGAATAGAATACCTTCTAGAGTTGTCGTGTGTATGCACCTAGGCACACAGATCATCTTTTTTGAGCTCAAATGAGATCGTTCCGCTTTTGAAGCTTTTTAATTACTGAAATTCTCTTCCCTTTGTGGTTGGGATGAGAACTTTCTCATGGATGGTATGTGTGTAAGTTGCTTTGTTCCTTGAGAAATTCTTCCTAAATCAGGTAGCAAAGGACAGCTGGATGGGTGCAGCGGTACCTGACCCTCAGTGCAGAATCCCACCAGCTCACACTGCACTGTGCTTGCAACGGCAGGACCTCCGGAAAGGTGGATCCACCTATTGTGTGTCCTGGACATGTTGAGAGCTAGCACCAACTAAATCAGGTGTTAACATAGAATCATAGAGTGGTTTGGGTTGGAAGGGACCTTAAAGACCATCCAGTCCCAAACCCCTGCCCTGGGCAGGGACACCTCCCACCAGCCCAGGTTGCTCCAAGCCCCATCCAGCCTGGCCTTGAACCCCTCCAGGGCTGGGGCAGCCACAGCTCCTCTGGGCAACCTGGGCCAGTGTCTCACCACCCTCACAGCAAAGAATTTCTTCCTAATATCTCATCTAAATCTCCCCTCTTCCAGTTTGAAGTCATTACCCCTCATCCTGTCACTACATGCCCTTGTAAAAAGTCCCTTTCCAGGCCCCCTCTAGGTACTGGAAGGCTGCTATAAGGCCTCCCTAGAGTCTTCTCTTCTCCAGGCTGAACAACCCTAACTCTCTCAGCCTGTCTTCATAGGAGAGGTGCTCCAGCCCTCCGATCATCTTCGTGGCCTCCTCTGGACCCGTTCCAACAGGTCCATGTCCTTCCTGTGCTGAGGATTCCAGAGCTGGACACAGTGCTCCCAGAGTGGAGCAGAGTGGGCAGAATGATCCCCCCTCACCCTGCTGGCCACGCTGCTGGGGATGCAGCCCAGGATGCGGGGGGCTTTCTCAGCTGCCAGCACATGTTCCCGGCTCATGTTGAGCTTCTCATCCACCAACGCCCCCAAGTCCTTCTCCTCAGGGCTGCTGTCAGTCTATTTAGAGCCCAGTCTGTGTTTGTGCTCGGGATTGCCCAGACCCAGGTGCAGGACCTTGCATGTGGCCTTGTTGAACTTCATAAGGTTTGCACGGACCCACATCTCAAGCCTGTCCAGCTCCCTCTGGGTGGCATACCCTCTTTAGGTCTGATGGACTTCACTGGTGGTTAGTTGGATTTTTTTTAACTAGGTCTCATTCTGTAGTCAGATGTTGAAATGTTGCTTTCGAATTCTTTTGGGTTAGTCGGTGAACTTTTGTAGTCCCTCGGTGGCTTGCCTACATGAAGTCATGGTGATGTGTTGCTGCTTCTTTTTGGACTGGAATTGAATGAGTTCTTGGGCTCTTTCCATGTTTCTGCTAATCAGCGTTTTAAAAATGTCCGTAGTGTAGAGGACCAGGAATTTCTGTGCAACCCAATACCTTTATGTAAAAGAAGCACTTGAGGAGCGTTGAGGGTGAAGGAACGGACCAGAAGTGCTTGGCCCCTGCTGGAGATTTTTTTTTTGTAGTTAGCTGCGTTAGGATGTACCGGGGTCTGAACGTCCCTCTCTCTGTATGGAAGGGAATGTGCAGATCAAATGGTGGTGGTTGTGAATTCAGCACACGGATATCTGATTTCTTGGCAGATCTGACACGGGGAGTATCTGGACCGCTGCCTGCCCCAAGGAAAAGGGGGTCGGTGTGACCCACGCTCAGCCAGGACTCGTCCAAGCGGTGTAACGTGAGCCCCCAACCTGTAGACAGATTTACCAGCCCTGAATAATGTCTGTTGTACTGCGAGATCTTATCTCCCTAATGGCCTGCGAGAGGGTACAAATGAGGAGAAATAAATATGGCTCTTGCTTTTGCTTCCCCTGCATTTTGCGGAACAGTTGATTTGGTCTCGTTCTGCCTGGTGCGTTCATTAGTGCTTCTGAAGGACTGAGCTAGTTCGTTAGAATTTTAGGAACAAATGAGAATATGATTTGCTCCTACCTGCTCGTTTTCCCCCCTGCAAATATTACTTCCCTTTCTGCTGAACAAGTAAAAAGAAAGGAGCCGTGTCCTTGCCGCAAAGACCTGCCGTGTCCTGAAGCACAGGTAGATGCAGACCCCTGCAACCAACGTAGAGGAACCATCGTTTTCCATCCTTCAACAGGCATGAACGGGCACCAACTGGACAAATGGTACAAAAGCAGGATTTCATCTTTATTTAGCTCCTGTGCCCGTAGATCCCAGTTGAACGGGGATTCTCCCGCGGCTGAGACTACCCGCCTAGAGGTGTTGGTGCTGCAGAGGCTTCGCAATTTGGATTCCTGAAGCTTTTTTGATTTGGCTGGTGGGAAGGGGCATTGCTCCACAACCCACTGCCTACTGGAAATCCAGAGGTCTCTAGGAAGGGTGGGGGTTTCTCATCCGCCTTTGGGGTAAAAAGCTTTGGGTTGCGGTTTGTAAGGAATTCCGTCTGCTCAAGAAACTTGCTGTGGTGTGGCTGTGTCGAGGGTGAAACTGCTTTGTGGTTCGTGCTTTTTTTACGGGACAGAATTTAAGGGCCAGATCTCACCCAGATCAAGGCAGGTGTGTGTAAAGGCAGGCGGGCGCTCGGTTGTCGCTGTCGAGCGCGTTGGTGGCTTTGTGCAGGAAAAGGGTGCTCCGGTGGGGTGCCCCGGGTGAAAGGTGCTTGCTGACTCCATGGGGCAGTTTTAATTCCGTGCGTGGCTCAGCCGTGGCTTACAGACGGGTGTGCAAACCTGTCCGTGCCACCAGCCCGTCCCCTCCAACGCCACTGAACATTCACCAGTGGAAGAAAAAAAAAAAACAAACCAGGAGTTCTGCAGGTAATCCTGGTGTGGTTTGGGTTTTTTTGTGTTTGTTTTTGGTTTTTTGTTTGGTTTGTTTTTTTTTAAGGAAAATAAAAAGTTGTAACTTCTAGAAAAGCATTTGAGTGAAAGGCCGTCTTGTTAAAAGATGGATGTGCTCTCCGGAGGGGCTAATTTAGACCCTGAGGAAATCTATGCGGAGCCGGTGGCTGGCCGGGTGCCAGCCACTGAAGGGCACCGGCGGCTGAAATGCCAGGCAGCCCTGGTAGTGCTGGCACTTCAGCCCATGGCGGTTGGGTTGCATGAATTATCTCCCTGCCTTCCAGCTAATTTTATCCTGTTGATTTTTCATGAATCATTTCCCATCTCTGCGGGTTAGAAATTAAAGTGGAAGTTTGCTAGCCAGAATAGCCACATCTGCTATTTAGAAAAGTAGCGTCTGGGGCTTGCTTCCTGCCCACCCCCACGTCTTGCCCTTCCCTTCCCTTTCCCTTTTTACCTCCGTTGGATGTTCGCATAATGTGAATCACTGGATGTCGCTCGCCCACGGCAAGTTTAAGGGCTGGCAAGCCTAAACGACAGTGCAGAGGTCTTCTGGATGGGCCTGGGCTGGCGGTGGGCGGCTGGGTGACGTTGGTGGCCGGGCTGGCAGGGTGCTGAGCGTGATGTGGCAGGGTCCCCGGCGCACGGCGAGGCTGGCAGGACCCCACCGGGGCGTCTTGAATTTCCTGCCTGTGCCTTATAAAACATTAAAGGCGCTCTGGTGTCTTTTCCCTCTCCCAGCACAGCAGAGGAGCAGGAGCACCACGGTAGCCCAGCCTGCGGCGTGGCTACCAAGAGCTTCCTCACCCTAGCCTTTTTGTCCGTGGATGAGAGCAGCAGGTCATTTTGGCAGTAAATTCACATCTTGCTTTCTATAAAAGCCATCTGTGTGGTGAAAAACTTCACTTTTCCAGACCCAAACCCTTCGTTGAGTTGCGTGTACTTGACTGCCATCAAGGTTGCCATCTGGGCCAGCAGCGAGGGGAGGATAAGGTGCTTATCCAGAGGTTGAGCCTGATGAGTTAGGGGTCCAGGAGCTGCGTAGTGTGGGTCATCTAGCTGTTTTGCTGGCAGCTGCGTTTAGGAAAAAGCACGTTCCCTTGAAACAAAGTGAGCACTAAATAAGCAAGAGGAGGTCTCGAGCTTCCTGATGGTAATTTTTAATCAGTCTTGGTGGATCACAGCAAGTCCAGGAGACTGGAGGAGTGATCGCGTTGGGACAGTTCTGAAAACGGCCCAGTGCAATGGCCCGAGGAGATGGTAGGTTGGGTAGCGTGACGCCGATCCTGGGTAAATATAAAGTAATTCGTGCTTGAAACTTGATGTTATGGAAAGGGCCTTACACTTCTCAAACATGTCTGGTTTGGTTCTTTGAGAAGCTTAGCGTTGGTTTAAAGAAGGATCCGCAGATGTGATATGCTTAGGTACATAAGGCAGCTAACTCAGTGCATGAGAACCCAATTAATATCTGATGCCAAAGGATATCAATAAAACACGAGTGGCTTAGGAAGTGAAGGTAGTGATTGATAGAGAGGCAGCATCCGATAAATAAACTGAAGTGGCAGTGTAAACAGTAAGGGGGATGAAGGATACTCTAAGCTAAAGGACAGTATTAGCACGCTAATAAATCAGCCGTTTGTTATTAACTTTTAAGATGAATGTAGAAAATGGTTTTTCAGCCTCAAAAGATCAAGGTTCTGGCATTGCCGCCTTAGATGAGGGGAGCAAATAATCCGGCTATTTTAAGCTAGAGCTCGATCGTTTTACAGAAGAGTCTCTGCAACATGATCCGTGGGGGTTGCGTTTTCAGAGGAGTGGACTCGATGGCTTCAAATGAGGGGAAGGGAGAAGCCAATTCTGGCTGGTGCTCGCTCGGTGATGCCGAAGACAGCGTGACTCGCCACTGGGGATATGTGGGGGTGAAACAAGTTTGGTGAATTTTAGCTATTGATAGGAGAAGGATGGAGTAATGCAGTTCGTTTGGTAAACGGACCCATTGAAAGCGAATCATTCTCATGCAGACAAGTAGAGAGTTATGAACCTGGAAAGGTACATCCTGGCCCTCATCTGCAAAGGGGAGGCTGTGTCCTGAGCAGCCCCGTGTGAGAAGGTGGAGATCGGAATGGACAGGTGGCTCCAGGGAGCTTTCTGTGCTGGGTCCTGGCTGGAAAAGACGACTGTGATTTGGGACACGCAAACGGGAAGGTGGGGAATGAGGGTGATGAGGTAGTTTTATGTCTGTCCCCAGAAGCCATGTGAGGAGAGGCTGAGGGAACTGGGCATGTTCGGTTTGGAGAAGAGGAGGCTAAGGGGAGACCTCATTGCCCTCTACAACTCCCTGACAGGAGGGTGTAGAGAGGTGGGGGTTGGCCTCTTCTCCCAAGAGAACAATGACAGGAGCAGAGGAAATGGTGTGCAGCTGCGGCAGGGGAGGTTTAGATTAGATATCATGAAGAATGACTTTCCTGAGAGGGTGGTCAGGCACTGGAACAGTCTGCCCAGGGAGGTGGTGGAGTCACCATCCCTGGAGGTATTTCAGAAACGTGTAGATGTGGCTCTTCAGGACATGCTCTAGTGTCCCAGGTTTTAGGGGTTTTTTTGTGTGTGTGTGTGTATATGTATATGTTTGGACTCGGTGATCTCAGAGGTCCTTTCCAACCATGATGATTCTGTGATTATATCAGTATGGCCTTCTGGTGCCAGCATCCTGAAGAAAACTGGAAGAGTTACACACGAGAATTCCAACAATTTTTTGTCAAACTGAGAAGATACTGTATGGGTACAAATCCAGGGCTCTGCTATGTATGTGTTTGTATTCAGTGCTCATCCCTATTGCTATCCAAACACCTCTCAGTAGTGCCTTAAGGAACAAGGCTTACATTACCACTTGGTTGTACTCTTATTCTGTCCTTGGGGAGAAAAATGTTGGTAGAATAGCATCGTGTTTTAGTGCTGGGGTTTTGTGCCTGTTTGTTTAAACTTTATAAATGTAGGTATATATTTATGTTGAAGAAGCCAAAGGCAAAGAGGTGTAACTGGCAGTCCTGACCAAAGATGGTGAGGATTAACGACTGAAATGAACTTCAGATGAAATGTTGGCTTCTCTTCCTTTTCTAGACTTGGATGGAGGTTTTGTCCTGTTTGTAGGCAAACAGTAAGGGCATGATACATACAGGGCATCAGCCAGGTTGATGGAATTCTCCTTTCTACCCTTAAAACTGTGAAGCTGTGAGATCAATGTAGGGAGCTGAATACAGCAAAAATGAGAAGTTTCCGTTTTGGTTTTTTTTTTTTTTTCCAGTTTTTTTTTTTTAGGGTATTATTCTTACTGTGTTTTAAAAATGCAAGTCACTTATGTGTTCTTTCAGTTGGAGTGAATGGCTGCCTTGGCTCTACGGTGTGCCGCACCGTTTCAGAGGCCTTTTAGGCCTCATGGGAGCTTTATTGGAGAATCATAGAATGGTTCGGGTTGGAAGGGACCTCAAATATCATCCAGATCCAGGCCCTGCCCTGGGCAGGGACACCTCCCACCAGACCAAGTTGCTCCAAGCCCCATCCAGCCTGGCCTTGAACCCCTCCAGGGATGGGGCAGCCACAGTTTCTCTGGGCAACCTGGGCCAGGCTCTCACCACCCTCACAAGAAAGAGTTTCTTCCTAATATCTCATCTAAATCTCCCCTCTTACAGTTTAAAATGGTTCCCCCTCATCCTGATCTCCTATCCTTGATCCTCTTCTCCCTCATCAAGAGTCCATCCTCTCCTCTAGCCCCTTTAGGTACTGGAAGGGGCTCTAATGTCTACCCGGAGCCTTCTCTTTTCCAGGCTGAACCCCCCCAACTCTCTCAGCCTGTCCTCACAGCAGAGGGGCTCCAGCCGTTGAAGCATCTTTGTGGCCTCCTTTGGCCCTGTTCCACCAGGTCCATGTCCTTTCTGTGCTGAGGGCTCAAGAGCTGGACACAGTGCTCCAGGTGGGGTCTCACCAGAGTGGAGTAGAGGGACAGAATCACCTCTCTCAACCTGCTGGCCACGCTGCTTTTGATGCTTTACATTGTCAGCATCCTGCTGTGTTGATTCCTTACTCAACACTCAACTTAGAGAAGTCGCACCAAATAATACCCGGTTTGCAGAGGCTTATGCTGATCCATCACGCTACCTTCCTACTCTTAGATCAACAAAGGGCAAATGCTCTGAACTCACCATAATACAGAATTTTGTGTCAAATCCTCTGAAGTTTGCGCCATTTTCTACCTTGACAAGAAGCCACCAGAAGACAAACTTAAGACTAGTTCAGTGATTGTTTCAGAGGTTCTTTTCCTTCTTCCCCACTCTGAAACATGTCCATCCTGGAGTAGATCATGGCAGGTTTTAATGGCATGTTTTGCCAATGAACCACATAAGAGTGAGAGTGTGAATACATTTGGCATCCGCTTGAAATGACAGGAGTTCCAGGTTGACAAAGGGGAATTTCCTAGTCCCCAGCCTATCAGCAGTCAGGATGACACCAGGAACTTGGTGTTGTGGCATTGAAACCACTGGGAACCCTCGGTACTCCCTGCTGTAAGATGGGTTTAAGTCTCATGGTTTTGAAGCTTGCTGTCCAAGCTTCTTCAGAACGCTGCAGCAAAACTGGTGGTGCTTCCAGGTGTCTGTCTTGTAGTCCTGACCTTCCTCAGTCTTTTGAGAATCCAAAACTCAAAGAAAATGTTTCACACTTCTCTTCTGGTGAGTTTATGGCTACTGTCTGTAGTGGAGTAATTGGCAATGATGACAAGTCCTAGTCGCAGCCCACGCTGCTCAAATCCTACATAGAATCATGGAAGTGTTGAGGTTGGAAGGGACCTTCAAGATCATTTAGTCCAACCATCAACTAACTCTGACAAAAAACCCTTCACTTACCCCATGTCACTGAGCACTATGTCAACCTGTCTTTTGAAAACCTCCAGGGATGGTGCCTCCACCACTTCCCTGGGTAGCCCATTCCAAGGCCTAATAACCCTTTCATTGTAAAAACTTTTCCTAATATCCAACCTGAACCTCCCCTGGCTCAACTTGAGGCCGTTTCTTCTTGTCCTATCACTTGGGAGAAGAGAAGAAACCCTATTGTTTTCACTAATTCTGTTGGGTTTTGTGACTGCCCCGGCCGGTCTCCATCTACACGAGCTTCATTCAGCCCTGCTCCATGGCTGTTGGGAGGGCAGGTCATCGGGTCTTGCCCTGCCACCAGCCTTCACCGTGCCAGGACACTGCTCTGCTGGATGGAGGACAGCTTGACCACAGGAACATGGGGGCAACTGTCAAGGCAGAAGGGGTTTTCCTAGTTGGTGTCTGTCTGTGGACAGTGGTCCTCCTCTGGGCAAACTGGTTCTCCCTCTTCTTTCGTGGCATCTCTCGGTGTTTGTGTTGGCTGTGAGCGTGAGCTGCCAGGCCAGCTGGTACTTCATAAAGTGACCCAGAATGGTTGGCCTAGCTGAGGACCTCGGTAAGTGAATTCACCTCGGGGAAAGCAGTTGGCCTGGCTCTTCCGTGGCCCTTTGGAGGGAGCTGGGAGCCTTGAATGCCATGCTTTATTCCCCCTTCTCCGTCCTCAGTAGCCGACTGTTCTGGAGTACTATTTCTGGTAATAATATGCAACTGTAGAAAAAGCACATGAATTCAAGTCCATCTTTCTCCATGGGCCTGCGCTTTAAAATGTGGTACAAGCTACGCAAGATCTTTCTTAAAGGAAGAGGGGATGACCTCCAGGAGGCCGGCAGTGAGAAACTGAGTGAAGGAACTGTGTGCCGAGGAGGGGATGGATTCCTACACGGCTGTTTCACATGCAAGAATGTCCCCATCTGGGAAACGTGCCAGTAAAATGTAAAATTAAAGCTCTGTTTTGGAGGCTGATCCACGCAGATAAAAGTCTGTGGCTGTTAACTAATAACTACAAGAGGGGCAGTGATAAAAGCGGCGTACTCGAGGACAGGAATTCACAGGTTCGTTCATGCTTAACCTCATTTTGGATGTTTTCTTTTTTTCCCCCTGCGTTGGAAATTAACAGCTCGCGTGTTCCTGTGTTTTCTGCTTCCCTGATTGTGAGCAACATGGTAAAGCCACTGGAGATCTTCACAGGTGTTGTGCAGAAATGGGACGGGACCTTGTAAAGAAGAAGGGAGAGGTTCCTTGACACTGCCTGTGAACCCTCTTGGAATTTGCAGCAGCCACCACCGCCTTTGCTGCCCAAAGGACTCATTGTTGTGGGCAAATGGTGCCTGGATCTTCAGAACATCCCACTGGCCTAGGGGTTGTCTTCTCCAGGAGGCTGCTAGGACTTTGCAGCAGGTCCTTTGGTGCTTTCCTGGTGGCCACCAGGACATGCCTGTGGGAGGTCAAGTACCCCCTAGAATACATTCAGCAGTAGCACAAGAACCTGCTCTGCTTATGTTGCTTTTCTGCCTTACCCGAAATCTTCATGTTTAGGTGTTTAGAACCAACACAACTATAAAAATTGCCTTAAAAAATATATATAAATGAAGCGGAGAGAGTGAAAAGTAGAGAATGTGAACTGGAATCTTGTAGTTGTTAAGGCAAACTTAAAGGGGGAAGAGAAAGAGCAAGAAAGCGAACCTAGTGGCAATAAAATCAAGAAAAATTAAAAGCAGCTTTAAGTATAATGGAAGCTAAAAGTCTCCTAAAAGCCCAGTGATCTGCCGATGCCTGAAACTGGAGAGCTGTTGAATGTTCCTTTCCTGTAGCTGGCAGAAAAGCAAGGTGATGCCGTCGGGTAACGCTCTCTCTTGTAGCGGTAACCTGGGAAATTCCCAAACAGCAGCTACTGTGGCAGAATGCTTTTAAGTTTGCTGTTCTGGCATCCAAGGATTTTAAAAGGGCTGACTGAGCAGCGCTCTCTGGGCCATAAACGCTAATATATATTTTTTTTTAAAAAAAAAACATATTTGTAATGAGTTAGACTGAAAAAAAAAGAGTGGTGTGTTAGTCATAAACGAGTAAGCTAATTTCAAGCCTAATCTGAGCGAACTAGGATATTAGGCTGGCTGATGATGACTTCCAGTAAAAGAATGTAATAGCCCGATAGGGATTTGATTGCTCTTGGTTGAAAGGGGCGTTAATTGCAATAATCTGCACGGATTTTTGGAAAATAGGTCTTTTCTACCCTGATGTGGCAGGTCAGTGGTGGAGCTGTGATTGCGCCTACGCCGGGTGACACGGCAAGGAGCTGTGTGAGGGTCTTGAAGCCGGGCAGGTAGTCGCAGGGGCCGGTAGGAGGGTTGACGGGGGCATCTGGTGGCCTGGGAGCTGTGGCAGGAGCCAGGGTTGTCACGGCTTGGATGCAACCGTGGAAAACCCGAGCAGGGTGTTATCTCGGCGCAAGGTGCTGCGGCCGGTGCTGCCCAGGAATGCTGCTGATAAGCTGGAGAGAGTTCAGGGAGGACCGTGAGAGGGAAGGGCTGCAAAATGTGCCGTGCAGTGAAAATGAGGAGCTCTGCATGGAAAATAAACATTGGATTTCTTCTGGGTTTTGGTGGGGTTTTTTTTCCCCTCTTTCTTGTTGGCGGCAGGCTGTAGTTTAACCCGGTGTTTGCTGGAGGGAGCGCTGTGGCCAGGCTCTACCATCGCAGGGTCTCGCTTGTTCCGTAACGGAGGAGCATCCGCGAGGGACGAGTGCGAAGGGAAAAGCCAGTGTCTCTTCAGAGACAGGCATCTGCATCTCCTCCTACTGAAGCCTTGGGCGTTGTGGGCATTTAAACTCTACGTGCCCTGTCTCCCAGGCTTCCCAAACCGGTGGGTTTTCCAACCGAGAGCATCTGCCCCACTGCCAGCGTCTGCCTCTCCCGCACCATCACAGACCCCACAGCTAACCAGCTTTGGGGCAGCACCCGACTATTCTTGTTTTTTAGCGTTTCCCCCCTCACCCAGCTGCTGCTTTTTTTTCCTTCCTGAGCTGCTTTACTGTAGAGACTTTTGGGGAAAAGACCTTTCCCTCTCCCCCGGGAAGGGCAGGTCACCCCTGCCTGTAGCACCCTCTGGCGTGTGGGGACAGGGCTGGAGAGGTTCCCTCTCGCTCCAGAGAATGCAGACACCAGGGGCTCAGTCTGCCAAAACAGAGGCCCAACCTTGCCCTTAGTATTCCTTTCCTGCTCGACTGGCTGTGGTAACGGTGAAAGAAGATGTGTCTTGTTTGGGGCATCTCGTAGAGGCTTAAAAGTACATGTGTTTGCATGTATCTGGTCGTACTTGCGTTGAGAGCACTGTATGAATATTAACTCGTGCTTCCTCGATACAGGCTCAGTAAAGTTTCTTTTTCAAGCTGCACGTTGGCATGTGAGAAGTTGGGCTGGAAAAATTAATCATCTGTCCCCTGGCACGAACAGGAGCCCCAGAGGCCGGGAACAGCCTTCCCTCTGACTGTAAACAGGGCACAAACGCAGACCAGGCTTCTGTGGTGCTCAGTCCTGTACAAGCAGGTGTGGAATAAGAAAATTCATGTTTTCAGGGGTTTGTAGCCTCAGAACACAGATTCTGGGATGTCCAGAGCCAGGTTGTGATGGGGACAGGCTATTCCACTGGCTTCCCCTGACAGAAGGAGTCTGGCCATCGGGTGCTGTGGGTGCCCAGCGGGACACAGCGTGCTGTTGGACAGTGGGCACGGAAAGGGGGGGTCACGGGAGACTTTGGAGGGGGCAGCTGTGAAGTCTGTCCAACCTGGTGTGGCCCCCAACAGTTTGCCTGCCTTGGAGGAAGCCTCAAAACAAATGCAATGAAGAAATGAGCCGTACTCTGCTTTATTCCTTGGCTCAAGCTGGGATGTTCTGAAGCTTAGTGTCCCTTTCAAAAATCTTAATTAAACCAATTCTGAATTATTATTATTATTATTGTCAGTATTTTCTCTTCAGCACCGTCCGTATGACGAGGGGAAGGAGGGAAGCGTTGTTGTTTTGGAGCTTGGTGTCTTTAGACATCATTAAGTGCTTTGTGTGCCAAAAGGGTGATGGTAGCTCAGCTCTGGTGATCGTAAGGGACAGGAAGGTAGAGATCGTGACTTGAGCAATTTTGGTGGAGTCTGTCAGGGTGCTGTAGACCTTTACCCATTTGTCAGAGGTGGCTGGAGCACACGGAAGGCTCCATCTGCAAGGTGTAATATACTGCACTCTGTTCCCAGACGGAGACCGGCATGTGTTACGTTTGTAGGTCCTGGTTCATGCCACCGCCTGCATTCCTCTTTCTTGGCATTCTGCCCCCAAAGGCCTGCTCTCAGGTAATGGTGCTTTGGTAACACGTCCCACCCACGTCGGTCTTAAATTCCACGCACAGTGGAATTTTGTGGGTGCTGTGGAGCGTGCTTCGGATTCCCCGCACCTCAGGTTGCTCCATGGTGTCTCGCCCTCTTCACCTGCCCTGCGACCGAGCTGCTCTTCCCTCCCCGGCTTGGGATAGGGGTTTCCACCTCCATGCACACCTAGATGTCCCGGCCTGTGGTGGTGGCTCTTGGTGCCGGGAGGGAGCCTGCCCTGCTGGCCGTATCCTGGCCTGGGGGAGGAAGGCTGTAGTTCCTGGGTGAGAATAGTTGTCATTTCTTGGCCTCTCATTGTTCTCCTCTCCTTCATTCCGTTTCAGAACATGAGTGAAAACTTGAAGGACTGTTTGATCCAGACCCAGGCTTCCTTAGGGGAGATGGTGACGATAAAAACAGAGGCCTGCTCTCCGCGCCGGGACCAGGAGTATGGACAGCCTTGGTACGCAGCTGACCTTGGGTCTGATGTACTCTAATCCTCTTCTCTCCACCTCTACCCCAGCTTAAATTGGTCTGGAGAGATGTAATTGGACTTCTCAAAGTTATTAAAACCCTGCCTTGCGAGGTCTGCCTTGAGGTGTGTGGCGGGGGTGGTCACCTGCTACCTGTCTGCTTTGTGTGGTGGTTCACAGCAGGCATTGAGGGTGATGCCTTGCCTTTGAGCATCGTGCTTCCTGGGCTGGAGCTTCTCTGCTGGTGGGAGCCCCCTCTGCCACTCCCCTGCCCCACGAGGGAACGTGCCAAGTGTGTGCCACGGCTGGAGGTGCTCAAGCTGAAGCCGCAGCTGTGGGCTTTAGCCATCTCAGATACTAGCTTTTGGCAGGTTGGAAGGTGGCAGGTTGGAACCGTTTCTCTGCTGCAGGTGTGGGGACTAAAAGTTGGTCAGGCCCCGTTGCCTCTGCTCCTTCTCTTGTGCGCTGGCTTGGTAGGTTAACGTCATCTTTTGGTGTTCCCTCCCCAGCTCTGGAAGGCCTGACCCGCAGTCCATGGAGGTGGAGCCCAAGAAACTGAAAGGGAAACGGGATTTGATCATGACCAAGAGCTTTCAGCAAGTGGATTTCTGGTGTAAGTGTCTCGTGAGTGAGGCAAGAGCAACGCCGCCGCTTGTATAGACTTGGGTCTTTCCTAGTAGGCGTCCTGCCGGTTTGGGGTGGGAAGCAAAACAGCTTGTCCATGGTGGGGCTATGCAGCAGTAGGGAGGTAGGTGGAAAATGTGCTGGCAGCATGAAAACGCTCATGGGAAAACCCCGAGAGTCTGCAAAACCCAACGGCTTGGATTCAGAAACTGCAAAGGGAGCATCACGCGGATGGCAACTCTTTGCCTTGCCCCATATTCCAGGAAAGAAAACAGGTGCCAGTTGTGTTGGCATACCTACAAATTACCACATTGTAGGTCTCAGTCCTTGCCTGGCCACAGGGCAAGTGCCTGGGGACGCTGTCTCTCTCCCCAGCACAGGATGAAGGCTGTATGATGATGGTATTTGTTTTCAGGGATGCTTGTTTTAGTTCCCCTCTGGCGCATGGGGAATCAAACCTTTCAGCATGGACATTGCTGCTAACCAGCGATGCGGGAGGAGCCCCCAGCCTCTGTCTCCGTGGACACAGGGTCTTCCCATGGGTGGCCAATCTCTGTAGGGCTCACTCAAGCACCGGCGCTGGTCGGGGAGGTGTGGGTTGGGGCAGAGCCCTCGTTGAGAGACGTGTGGCGAAACCAGGGAGCAACCAGTGAAGCGTCTGTGCACGTGGAGGCCAGGCTCTGGGGAGGGGGCTCGGTGGGGCCAGGGGGAGGTCGAGGAGCCAGGACGTGCTGTCCTGAGCTCCGTGCGTCCTACGAGCAGCGTGAGCATCGTGTCTGCCCGGCCTAACCCCTGCTCCCCTCGCACCCGCAGTCTGTGAGTCCTGCCAGGAGTACTTTGTGGATGAGTGCCCAAACCACGGCCCCCCCGTCTTCGTCTCTGACACCCCAGTGCCCGTTGGCATCCCAGACCGGGCAGCGCTGACCATCCCGCCGGGAATGGAGGTGGTGAAGGAGCCCAACGGGGAGAACGACGTGCGCTGTATGAATGAGGTGATCCCCAAAGGTCACATCTTCGGGCCGTACGAGGGGCAGATCTCTAGCCAGGACAAGTCTGCAGGATTCTTCTCGTGGCTGGTGAGTGACATATCTCCTTAATGAAGTGACACCCCAGCCATGCAGCTCAGAGCTGAGGGACTCACGGGCCTGGGGAGCCAGACCTGAGCCATCTTCCCCCTTCTTGTGAAGATCTTCCATTGCCCCACATGGGCTGTAAGCAAATATTGACCCACCATAATTATTAGTGGCTTAAGGGTATAGAGACATCGAAGGAGATCGGATGCCACGGCACCTGAGTTGACTTCACAGTGGTAGGAAGCAGAGCTTGCTTCTCCTCTCCTTCTCACCATGTTCTTCCATCTCCACTCAACCTCAATGGCTCCTCCAGTGCCTTTCTCTGCTCTGGTAATCATTTTGAGTAGAGAGGAAAGATTGCATTTAGAGATTGCAGACCTTCAGCAACTCCTCCCAGTCTCTTTGAACAGACCAGATGGCCTGAGGGGCTGAGGAGGAGATTCAGTCCATCAGGAACTGATCTACATGCAGACTCCAGCACCAAAAACTGTATTTTTTTTTTTTTTTTCCCTAGTACTACAGGCCTTGGTTAGCCTACGAGATAGAGATGTCAGTAGATGGACGGATATTATTTATTATGAGAAATGAGATGTGGGACTTGAGTTTTAGATGGGGGAAAAATTTGAAGAGCTGCTGATAGGAAATGTTGCCCACGCTTTTCTGTCTGTAAAAAAACATGTGTCTCAGATCTGCCCTGAAAGGGAAGTTAATTTTTTATATCTTGGGACTGTTAACGATTTTGTCAGCTGCATTGTCAGTTCAGAGTAGCCTCCACGTGAATATCGAGGGCAGCAGCTCCTACTCAGAGAGCCGAGGTTCATGTTGTAGAGTTTCGTGTCCTGACTTGAGGCTGGAACTGAGAGTCTTAGACCTTCTCCTGCCTGGACCAGCTAGTTGACAAGCTGCCTCCCTTCTCTCCTTCTGTAGATCGTTGATAAGAACAACCGCTACAAATCCATCGATGGGACAGATGAAACCAAAGCAAACTGGATGAGGTGAGTCCGGTTCTCTTTTGCCTTCACTTTTGGGGCTCTGTATTCCAGAGAGGGGCCATCACACACTCCTCGTGGTTTTGTGTGACAGGAAAGCAAACCGAAATGCCACAGCCCCTTCTGTAAAGGGTGTGCTGGTGCTCTTCCAGTATTTACTGTGATGAGAACCTTTTGGAGTCAGATTCAGTGGAAGGGACTAAAACAAGGATGTGTGTATGGAGGATGGCTGTTTTCTGGAATGAGGACAAATGCTAAAGATGATCCTATTTATCCAGTCTTACAAATGCTGACAGGTCTCACTCCGTTATTATTATTATTTTTTCACTTTATGTTCAAATATTTGCAAAATGCTTTGCGTTATTCCCGAGGTAACGTTTGATTCTGTTTGGGGCTTTTTTGTCCTTTCCCATTTGACAGACATTGAAAGAGGTGCCTTTTTTTTTTCTACTTTTTTTTTTTTTTTTTTCCTGGGCTTCACTTGAAACAATTTTCTGCTGTGGCTGTCGTTGGTAGTGTCAGCTTTGCTGCGTTAGGAGAAACAGGGAACGAGCTGCTGCGGCTCCGAAGGCAGAAATGATACCTGCGCTTGCGCTCCCTCTGCCGGCCCCGGGACTCGGCAGAGCGGAGCCCAAATCCAGCTGGATTTTTGTTAACTGCAGCAGTGAGGGAACGTGTTTAACCCGTGTCGCAGTGCTTCAAGTATTGGCGTGTCTCTGCGAAGCGGAGGTCACTCTTTCAGCCTCCCGAGGCGCAGGCAAAGCGCTGAGGTGCCTCGTGCGTGTGGTGAGCCACCGGAGCGGGACATCGCTGCGTGTTGCGGCCCGTCCCACGTAAGGACCAGTTCCTGAATTTTGGAAGCAGCTGTTGCCAAGAAGGCGTTTCATACAAGAGTAAAGCAGCGTGGGGGTTACCCGTTTTCTTGGCCTGGGTGCCTAGGATTTTGAGTTGTCACTCAGTAAGGGAAGAGAGAGCGTGAAGTACAGGTAGAAGCAGGACTGACTTTGCTGGTCAAAGCTGGTTGCACCACTTTTGCTCCATTTGAGTCTTCACATGGGGTAGCAGCTGTTCTGACACTTAGGTTCATAAAGTTCAGCGAAGGATCTCATTTTTCTGTAAGAATTAACAGTCATTAACACTCGTTCAGTGCTGGATGAGAGAAAATGTTAGACCTGGGCTGAGGCTGGAGTTGTCACTCCAAAAAGAAGTAGTGGACAGATAGGTAGGGGGACATAGATCTTGAAGTAAAGAATGCAAAGTTCAAAAATCGGAATGAGATTTTTCTACTTAGATCCGGATCTTTATGTGATCTGGATGACGGTGAAGAAATTTTTTACTGTGAGGGTGGTGAGGCACTGGAACAGTTGCCCAGGGAAGTTGTGGCTGCCCCATCCCTGGAAGTGTTTAAGGTCAGGCTGGATGGGGCTTTGAGCAACCTGGTCTGGTGGGAGGTGTCCCTGCCCAGGGCCGGGGGGTTGGAACTGGATGATCTTTAAGGTCCCTTCCCACCCAAACCATTCTATGATTCTATGAAACTGGGGGAAAACAAGAGTGTTGGAAAGGAAAAATCCTATGATGAACTCTTCTTCCTAGTGCCATGAACATAATGTTGATGCCTGGCTTTAAAAGGGCACTACTCATGGTCCCAGCACCAAAGAACAGAATGTTCTTGCCTAAGCTTGTATTTGCCAAGGTTAAGACTCCAGATGACTCTGGTCTGGGCCATTCTGTATGGTCCTGAAAGGCAAGGAGGTTACAGTTTTGTGGAAAAGGGGATGTTTTCAGCTATTCTAGGGAATGGTGTGTGAAAGGACCTGTGCAGGCTACACCAGTCTTACTGATCTTTTGGTTTTTACTTTTGAAAATTGCTTCTAATAGCAGTATTATATGGAATCTGACTGAGTTCAAGGGGAGACAGTAGGCTCAAAAAGCCTGGATTTTGTTTGTTAGCAGCTTTCAAACAGAGGTGTGCTTGGTCACCTGTGCTTGGCCATCACCTGTCGTGGAGATCACCCCCAGAAACGGTGCTTCCAGGACGCTGTAGACGGCACTCTTTTTGTTTTTCAGATGGTGCTCTTTGCCATCACTCACAGATGGAGTGCTTTGCAAAGCAGATCTACTCACCTTCTGGGTAGGTGGGTATGGCACGGGGAGGGCAGCTCGGGCTGGCTCCTCTCTCTTCTTGTAGATCTGGCTATCGTTTTTGTTGTTTGACTACCACATCCGAGTCCGTTTTCATGTTCCCAGTCAGGACAGTGTGTGCACGGCACAGCAGAGGGCATGGCAATGGTAACATCCTCTTGCCTTTTCCCTCTTGGGTCGGTCCATCGAGACAAACTCCTGATGCTGGGAGCTCGTTCTCCTGAGGAGAATAACGCACCCTTCATCTCTGCCCAAAGTGCTGTTGTGTCCAATACTTTATGAAACTCCCTGGCTTTGACCTACAGGGATGTGTGCCACTCTCTTCCTCTGGTTTTGTTTTACTGGGGGCTCAGAGTGACCGATTGCCATGGATGGCAGCAAACTTCAAGTGAAACTGGTGCTATCCCCAACACGAACCATAAACTGCTGCTGATGGGGATTCTTGGGGCTTCTGATGGATTGCGCAGAACCAGCTATTGTTCCTGGTTACTTCTGAGGAATCTCTGTTATTCAGTTCTTGGGGACTTTTTAGAAAGAAAAAAAAAAAAGGGATCTGAGCAAAACATGAAAGTAATTCAGAAAGTCCAGGAAACATCCCTCTATGTGTGTATCATTTGGGCCAGACTGAGATGCAGGATAGGAAGTACCAGCAAACTGGTGGTACCTATCCTGTTTTCGGAGCGAAGTGCTTCATGCGTGGGGTTTCCAGGCTCATTTTGGCATTTCTAGTCTGTGTCCCTTCTTATGTGTGAGTACCTGAGTTCTCAGGCTTTTGGCACAGTTCAAATTCATCCCTAACCTCAGCCCATGTGAAAAGGCTGGTGCAAGACTTCCTCACTTCTCTACCTTCCTCTCTGCCCCCTTTCCCCACCAAACACAGTACTAAAGAGACTGGTCTGTAAATCATCCTGTGTCTTCTTATAATGGACATATCTGCAATTTAGTCTTTATCCAGTAACAGAGTCTGGAAGGGAGCTCTGTTGAGGTGCTGCAAGGGCCAGCTCAAAGCAGGACCAGCTTAAATCAGTAGATCTGTTAAGTTCTGAGCTGCTGTTTTGGCTTTACAGGACATTTTAAAAATAAAATGTTAAAAAAAGTCGAGGCTACTCTGTCTGCCCATGTGCTCAGGTGGAGTAAAAACCACCAGTCTATGCACAGGTCATTCTGTTGAACACAATGAACTGGTCTCTCTTACTTTGCAGCAAGTGGAGCAAACGTTCGTATGCATTACAGACTGAAATTTATGCAGAGCAAAGGGTTTCTGTGAGGAAAAAAAAAAAAAATAATAAAAATGAACTCCCCAAGTCTCTGAAGTGGTTATATGCGTGCTTCTGAGAGGCCCAGAAGAGTGGAGCCAGTAGATATCTTTGTGAGGTGACCATTAAGTGCCCACTGTTCACATAGTTTGCAACGTCACGTGTGTTTTTTAAAGAAATAGCTGTAGAGTCTTGCACTTTCAGGTTGACCTGAAAGGGTGGAGGGGTGAAATTGCTGGGGCTCCTCTGGAGCGTGCTAAAATCCACACGGCATCCCCAGAGAGGTACTTCCAAATATCGGTGACTGCTCTCAGGGACGTCTCTGCATGCTGGAGGAAATGCTCGAGAGGAAAAAGGTCTCTCAGACAGTAGTACTGTCTGCGTTTTTATAAGGGGAAGGTTAATGTGCCTGCTGGGAACTTAACGTTAATTGAATTCATGATTAAAACCGGCCAGGACTCATTACCTTTTGCGTGGTGAGTTAGCTCTTGGAATACTTAAGTTATCTTAAATAGTTTTGACCCAAGTCATACTGGAGCAAATGAGGGGAAACCCTGAAATCTGAATATCCAGGTTTTGTCCTAAATAGGCTTGCTGGGCTGCCCTGCCTGGGAGGAGCCAAAAGGGGCTGTAATTCCCCTTCGGTGCAGCTTTGCCAGTTCCAGCAGCCGTGAATTCAGCAGGGCAGGGGGGGCACGGGTCTCCTGACCCCACCAGCAGCTCTCGGCAGCTCCAGAGGGACTTCTCTTCTGCAAACTCACCCCTACCCAGGCCGTCTTGCAAATCCTTGTCACCGGAGCAGCTTGTCAGTGGAGGTTTGTTGCCACCACATGGAGGCACTGGTGGCACTGTGCAGTTAGGGGCACCTGTGGGGAATATACATGAAACCCAATTTTACTGAGTGTGATAAAAACCAAGTTGTAAATGTTCCCTTGCTCAGTGTTCCACATAGCCTTCTCTCTCTTTCCAGTTTTTAGCTGGGAGAACTCCTGTTTCCTTTTAAGTTTGCCCTTTGTTTTTTTTTTTTTCCCCTTGAGGTCAGTGTAGCAAGTGCTTTGCTGGTTCTCCATCATTTCATTGCATCTTCCCTAAACACTCCTTTCTATCCCTCCGTAACTGAAGCTCTACGAAACCAGTATCTCAAGGATACGTTTATATTTGTCCCAGTGAAAGGCATCTGTACGCGTAGCTCCCAGCTCTCCCTGTGTGTGGCCTGGATTTGAGCAGCTTTTCCTACTGGTTTTCCAGCTTTAACCAGGGTTAACAACTTCTGGTACCCCGATGGAAGGGCAGCGGTGTCAGTGAGATTCATTAAACAGCAGTGTAGCAGCACTAAGGGGAGACAAGGATGACGTTTGACGAGGGTCACTCTGCCTTTCTGTAGGTTTTTCTTAGTCTGCAGCCCACGAGCACCTTTCACGTGAGCGCGTCCCAGACCACCTCCCCTCTGCTGGGCCACAGCAGCACTGAAAGGCACCCATCTCCGAGGAGGTGCCAGCAGGGCCACCACTCACGTGGGACCAGCAGGGAGGCTGCTGAGGCCTTTGCTTACACCAGCTTCTTCAGAAAGTGCTTTGGGGTGGCTAAAGTCTGCCTGCCAGAGACAGGACATCCAGCCAAGGCATTAGGATTCATGTAATTTTTGGAAAGAGGAGGGTCTGAGTTATCCCAGCCAGAGCTCATTCCCCTAACGTTGCAAAGATGCTAACAGTAGGTCCTAAATTAAATGAAACCAAAGATGAGATTACTAGTAGGTAATATCTACTAGTAGATATCTAGATAAGCAGAAAGAAAACTAACACATGGGGAAGCTAATAGGATTTCCCTCCCGTGGTATCACTTGAGAGTTAGAGTTGTTAGGTGCCCTAACCCATTAAGGCGTCTTATTTCTTGTATGTTCCATCTTAATATCCTTTTTAAACATTAATTTTCTGGGTTTGTAGTGACAGCTTTTTGGAGTGATTTGTATTAACACTGAAGTCTTCTACCTCAGATGAGTGTTGCTTTCTCCACCATAACTATACTCGCGTAGATTTCTATCCCAGAACTTCATTTTAAAGTATTAAGGACTGTATGACGTGAACATCAGAGGTTGACCTCTGTAAAAAAAGTCCCCAACATCCCTGCTTTTACTTGTATGAAGACGTGTAAAAGACCTCTTTTCTAACATCTGGCACTAGAGTAACCGTTTTGGGATTTTACTTGGCGCTGCCGTAATTCAAATCAAGGCGTACGCTGAGTTTTCACCACCGGTCTGCTCCCCCATGGCCTTCTGATCCCTTCAGGGCTGTTTTGCACACTTATACGCAGGTGTCCACTGCCTGGGCTGTGGATTTCTCCTCTGCTCGCAGTCCCACTGAGGTTTCTCAATGGGCTGAGGCCACGAGTTTTTCCTTGGAAGCACCAGAAACCGGGTGCAGGCTCCTGCCAGCAGCAGGAGCCAGCCCAGCCCGGCCGGGAAAAGCAAGTGGGTGGCCTCATCCCTTTTGAGAACAATAGGAAACAACAACAACCATTTCTGGGTAAAACAAGAGCTTGTTGTGAGAAGCAAATGCTGGGTGTGCAGTCCCCCTGCTGCTGCAGAAAAGCAAGTGGCAGGAATTCCCTGTGACTCTACTTGAAATGTCCCTTCCCTGAAAAGAAACCCAGTTTGATGTAGCCTCTGGGTGACGTCCTGACGGTTTTAACCGAAAGGGTGGTGTGAAACGTCCCGTTGCGTGTTGTGCCAGGCAGGTGTCGCGCCTCCGAATTTCCTCAAGAGCCCATTTTTGAGCTGTGTCATCTTAGGAGCTAATTTTTCAGTTGGGTTGTGAGTTGTCACGCTTTTTTTCCGTGCCCAAAGCGCGGCAGGTGACGTGAGGCCGTGCTGAAATTCTCACGCGTCGGTCAGGGCATCAGCCGAGGTGCGAAGTTTTCGGTTTAACTGTAAAGCTGAGAAGGCTCCTTCACACTAGTGTCGCTTGGTGGTGGTGTGTTTTTTTGGTTTTTTTTTTCCTTAAGCTTGAAAATTGCCTCTTAAAAACAAAAAACGGCTGCCTTTCCCTGGTGCGATTGAGGAAAACTGAGAGGTTGTTGCGGGGTGGGGGGAGCTGGATCCCACCGAACCCCCCCTTGTCCCGGTGCCGCACTGGCCAAATGGTTGGATGCAGGGGGATGCTTTGCGCTGATTTCCTTTTACCCAATTGTGCTTTGTGGGATGTTCAACCCAAGGAACATGGCTGAACGAAAGAGGAAGCCCAAGTTTTCCAAGGAAGAACTGGACATTCTGGTCACTGAGGTGACCCGAAATGAAGCCATGCTGTTTGGGAGGGAGACAATGCGTCTATCCCATGCTGACAGGGACAAGATCTGGGAAGGCATAGCCAGGCAGATCACATCAGTCAGCCAGGTCCCCAGGTCTGTAAAAGACATTAAACACAGATGGGACGACATGAAGAGAAGGACCAAGGACAAACTGGCATTCATGCAGAGGTCCCTCTCCAGCCCCGGCAGCACGGGGCGGCCCTCGGCCATCGTCCTGACCGCCCACGAGAGAGCCATCGAGTCGACGCTGCATTCGTCACGCCAGATGCACGGCTTCCGGAGAGCGGATCTGGACGTGGTTGACAGCCCGTCAACGAGCTGTAAGTATCATTGCCTTAACACCTCTTTGTCTTATGCTTGCATAAATCAGTTTGACACCAGAAGAGCGGTGTGCGTTTCGGGAGATGCTGGGTTGCCTGTCAAGCCAGGTCCTACTGCCGTGTTTGGTTTCAAGACAGCCTGCTCTGGTGATCGTGGGGTGTTGAGCTGGGTTGAGGGAAAGCTGTTCGCAAGTTAAGATCATCTTCTTTGTCTTTTTATCTAGTCCTTTTCCATACTGTCTTCTAAGGGTAGACATTGTTCAGATTCTGCTTTCTTAGAGGGTCACAAGTCTGAACTAATCCTACGAGCGAGGGACCGTCTGTAGTTGAAGTGCAACTACCTCCAGCCTGTGAAAAAGTGTTTGTAAAGGATTAGGAGTTCTTCATCTTACACGTACCCCAATAAAACAGCAGTGCTGTCGAGCTGAGAAGCATGTCCCAGTCCCTCGTGGATCACTGCATGGTAACCATCTTCCAAGAGGGCTGCTGGCGGGGCTCAGTGATCACTGGTGCTTCTGCTTTGAGGCTAGGCCACTGGTGATATCTTACGAGTGATCTTGAAAGCCCAGCACAAGTGCTGTGAAAAAGGCAGATGATAATGATTCCCTTCTTCACGGTTTGTATTTTTTTCAAGAAACTGCTGGCCCTGCTTTCGAGGTTTATCTCCTTCCACCACAACTCTCAGGCACCTCCCAGTGCTGAACCACAAGCTGCTTCTCGCAGTTTCTTTCCCCACTTGCGTGCCCGCGGTTTTCTTGCGTGGAGGCGCAGGTTCTTCTAGGGATACAAAGGAGAGAAGGAGGGAATTTCTTGGAGAGTGAGCCAACTAACACTTCGTGGGTGGCATTGTCCTGCTGCCTTAGGTCTTATGTCTGAAGTGATGTTGTTAGTGGGAAAGCAAGGACAAAGATGTTCAGGAACTGACAAAGTGGGACTTGGTCATTCTTTGCATCTCTCTTGGAAGCCAGTTGGGCTATTTCAGGTGTAAAATGAGTACGGCTTGTGCAAGGAGACAGTGGGAAGTTGCAACAAGTGAAGTATCGTCTCTTCTTCCTCTTGATGTGCCCGTACCTGTGAACTGGCACATCACTAGATACTTATCAGACTAACGAGAACGTTCCCATGGTGTTCTGCTTTGGTTTGGGTTTTGCATCAAGTACACTTTCCCCATTAATACAGGGTCCTGTTGCTGCTGCGCTTAACTGCCTGCTTATCTCAGTGACGCCAAGCCACACGGTGGCCTTGCAGTACAGACTTGGCGAGCAGCAGACACTGCGTCTGTGCTTCTCCTCAGTGCAGAGGATGTAAGAAATTTCGTGGAAGCAGGGTTTTGGCCTGAGGAACTGAACGTGTCAGGGTGTTCCGAGACTGGACCAAAGGCCAGGAACCTTTGTCCCTCCAAAATGTTGTAGTGTTCCAGCTACTTACGGTTTTGGGGAAGGGGAGTCATTGCTGCTGTCTAAAACGGGTTTATATTCTAGTAATGAACAATGCTGTGTCCAGGATACCATGGCAGCTTGGATTCCTCCTCGGTTGACTGGGTTCTCCTGCTCTTCAGGCCTCTTACGGCTGAGCTTGTCACCCAGATGCTAACGCTGCAGCACGTGCATGTTGAGTTAAGCATCAGGAGCTACAGGCTTGTCTCCACTGGCAGACAGGGGGAGGGGAAAGCCCTTTTTTCCATGTGCTTTGAGACACCATGAAACAGAAGTCAGATTTGCGAGGGATTTCGCGTTAATAATTCATGCTTCCTCTTCTGTTTAAGCTGACGAAGACGAAGAGATGCCGGGCACTTCTCGGGAGCACCGCTTCTCGTCGCTGCAGGGGGCCGGTGCAGGTGGAGTCACCCAGCTCTCCGGGCCCTCCTTCCTCCGCACTTCTTCCTCATCGGAGCACTCGGAAGCTACCAGCCAAAGGCAGGAGCTGCACCGTCCGTCCCCGCGCGCCGCCTCGTCCTGCAGACCCCCGCGCCCCCGCACAAGGAGCCCGCCCCTCTCCGGCTTCGACCGCCAGCTTCTCCATGCCCACACGCAGCAAACAGACCTGTTCCGGCAGTTCTGCCGGGAGCTGGTGGCTGTTCACAGAGACATGGCAGGCAGCATGCACGTCATCGGTCAGAGGATGGCTGACCTCACCAGCCAGCTTGGCCAGATGTGCCAGACCCTGTCGGAAATCCGTGACGGGGTCCAGGCTTTCCGTAGGATCCAGGATCCTGGTGTCATGCAGGGGTCTCTTCTGCAAGCAGCTTGCTCAAAACCTGAGCCCGGTGCAGAGTCTAACCAAAAGCCCCCCAAACAGGCTCCTCCTGCACGGACTACCAGGTCACGGAAGAGAAAACACCATTTTTAGTCTGCTTCGTGTAAAGTAAAGAAGGGTGCTCCTTCCTGAGCTGCTGCATGCTCACGTGGCCCCTCCATGCCATCCAGTATGCTGTGGGGAGGGTCAGCAGCCGCCCCAGCCCGTCCCTCCCCCTGCTAGCAAGCAGAGCAGCATGAGTTACGGCAGCTGAGCAGTAGGGCTGGCCCCCTGCGAGGGCAAAGAGGAATCTCAGATCTTGCAGAGCTTGGGGTGTAGGACATCTTCCTGTTGATAGAGATTAGGTGTTTTCACTGGCGTCCCCGTGCTTTGAACGCTCTAGAAGCTAAGAGCTGCAATAGGAATCGTTATCTCCATCTCTCCTCGTGCCTGTGAAGCGTTATTTACTGGGACAGCGTGCTACAGAGCTCCCTTTGCAATCAACCCAGAAATCTACCCTACCTGCTGCCGTCCCAGCATCTTCCTGCAAATGAGTATATGCACTGTGCGGAGAGACATCCCCACGGCTCTAGAGACTCTCATGGCTCGTTATTTTTATCCTGCGTTCAGCAATAATGGGCAGTCCAGGGCTTACTGAGACTCACAGCCGGGTTTTGGGGAGGGGGGTGGAAAAGCAGAGCTTGCGCAGGGAAGGGTAGATAGAAGACAGGGTGTCGAGGACAGGAGGACAGGTCTGAGCGCTGTGTGCTTTGGGGAGTGCTGAGAAGGGCTGCTGTGGCACGTGCCTGCATCCTGCAGTACCGCGACGCACGTAGATCAAAGAGCTTAATCTTTGTCTGCTCCAGTCTGAAAACCCTACCCAGCCTTCGCACTTGCAGTTAAAATGCAGGTTTTTCATCATAGGACAACAGTTAAATAGAATTGTACGGGATTATTTTCTTGCATGCTGTAATCTTCAGATTTGAACCACCTCGCCCTCTTCAAAATGTGGGAGGCTGCACAGACACAGGGCCTGCTTCTGACCTCAGGAACGGTTTGGTTGTGTGTCGCTGTGATTCTGTCGACTTCAGCACAGTTACTTTGCGCTTTCTCAGTGTTAGGTAGGGTGGGATCTGTACCGTATTCTCCTATCGTGAAGAGTTTACAATCTAAATTCACAGATATTTAGGTTAAAATCGTGGCAGTGATGGTTTTGTACTGCTTGCTTTCCCCACGCGGATTCCATCTGTGAGAAGGAACCAGAAGGAACTGTGGTACAGCGTTCAAATTGCTTTAGTGCTGCATGAGGTTCCCGTATACAACCCCAATTCTGAAACTAAGCTTTAGTAATGTCACCTCAGGTGGTGACAACATATGTGGCAGCTGATTTACAACATGTCTGTCTTCTTCTACACCTATAAATACTTCAAGGGTGGATGTCAGGAGGATGGGGCCAGTCTTTTTTCAGTGGTGCCCAGTGACAGGACAAGAGGAAATGGGCACAAACTTGAACATAAGAAGTTCCACCTAAACATGAGGAGGAACTTCTTTCGTGGGAGGGTGGCAGAGCCCTGGCAGAGGCTGCCCAGGGAGGTGGTGGAGTCTCCTTCTCTGGAGATATTCAAACCCCACCTGGACACGTTCCTGTGGGACCTGCTGTGGGTGGCCCTGCTCTGGCAGGGGGTTGGACTGGATGATCTCCAGAGGTCCCTTCCAACCCCATAGCATTCTGTGATTCTTGATTTGCACATCTGCACCTACCGTGCTGGCCCCGTGTCTGGAAAAATCTGGATAGTATCATTATTGTGATAGCATCAGCAGGGAAGAGGGCCGAGGTGGTACCTGTGCACGGTTAGCCCTCCAGGCTGTCCGATTGTACTGCAGGAAACTATTCAATACGAATGCACATCGTCCTGCCGTGTCTGGGCTACAGGCTTGGCCAAAAAGTTGTATAAACTTCAGCAGGAATCAGACGTAGGCAGCTCAGTATAGTGGAAGGATTGCTGCTTTTATGTGATCTCGAAGGATCTTCGTTAAATCTGTCTGGCCTGTCCTTTGGAAGGGTAGTGCCCTGGCTTCTCTCCTGGCAGGCCCGCTGCACGTCTGCTGCGTCAGGCGTTCCTGATGGGCTTTTCCTTTCTCCTTTTCAACTGTTCTGTAATTCTAATTCAAGTAATTTATTTTTAGTGGTGCGGTAAAAGGCCCTTGCTCAAGGCAGTAGAGGTCCGGCAAGGAGGAAAAAAAAAAAAAAAACCTCCTGTCTTCTGAGGAGTGACCCAGGCTGGTTTCAATGCTGAGGACGTTCCTCCCGGTGCTGTTGGCAGAGCGGGGCAGTACTCACTCGCCTGCCGCTGAGGATGTCGTTCTACTTCTGTTGTAACGTTTGTGTTCTGCCAAAGCCACAGTCTCTCTTCAGTTGAAGGGGAGGTTGGGAAATCTGGTAGAAGCGGATCTGATTTATGAATGACAAGAGAATGACTGAAAAAAAAAATACGGTGATATGTTTTAAAGGCTTTCTGAGTCAATACAGTGCTGCTGCTATAGATTAGAAGTAGTATTTTATATTTTTGTAATATTTGGACCCCGCTGATGTTCTCCCATGGATAATACTGATAGGATTAGCTCCTCTGATGTTGTCCGGGGTGGGGGGGAGATCCCTTCCAGGAACCCTCAGGTCTGCAGAGGAGGAGGCTCCCGCAGGTGCTGGGCACTGGAGGGAGTTGGCATCGTCGCTGCCACCAGGTTGCCCACGTGGACGAGTTTACGAGCGAGAAGCCTGTTGTCAGCCTTCAATGCAAACCCCCCATCCCCTCCAAAAGCTGGGCTGTGGTCAGGAGGAAGGTCACCTTGTGCTGTAAACTACCTGATGTCTCCCCCAGTTTCCTCTGTGGACTGTTACAGATTGGCCCGAGATCTGGGGACGTATCTCCTGCCCTGTGTAGACCCCTTGGTGGAATGGCTTTTCTGTACCCGCTGGCAAAGGATACTTCCTCCTGCACCCATCGTGTTAACTGGCTGTAGAAGTAAGTGCCTGTGTCAAAGCAAACTGCTGTGCTCGACCCCGGTGTCTCCATGTCTTGTACATGCTGACAGAATTCTCTCTTTAAAAGTATTTTTGTTAAGAATGCAATAAATATATAAGACTTTTAACACCGCTGCTGTTGAGTCGTTTGTTTCTCTCATGCAGTTTTTGCCTGAACTGGTAACGAGCCTCTGGGTCTCCTGGAGGGCACCGGGTGCGGGAGAGCTGGTGGGTATGGCACCCCACGGCATCTGCCTAGGCTTGGTGGCATCTCTCTGGCGTGGGATCTCCTGCCCTCCCTTTGCGCCTGGCGTTGATCTGGGAAGGGCTGGTGACCGGTGGGGACAGCGGGCAGGGGAGGTGTGGGGCAAGTTCTGGGGAGCAGTGGGGGGCAGAAGCCTGAGCCGTCCTCCAGCTGCGGGGCTCTGCTTCCTCCTCACTGGCTCTCCTGGGGAGCAATGGTCCCAGCTGCCAAAATCTACCTTGACGTTTTTCTGGGCTTGCTCACTGGGCCATCCCAAAACTTGGCGATTTGGTGTCCTGATTGGGCTGTGGCTTAACAAAAAGGGAGATGAGGGTGTTTTTGGAGGAAAGGTGCCCCTGTGGAGCAACGAGCGTTGCCTCCCACCGCTGTGGGCTTGATCCAAGCCCCAGTAGCTGCACATGGGTCATAAATGGTCTCCATCGGTGCAATGGCTGATCCTGAGTAGCCTGGGCAGAATTTATGGTGTTCTTGAGCCTGGCTCGTCCCAGGGACGGAGCAGGACATGAAATGACCCATTTGCAGCCGGTGGCAGGGCCCGTCTGCAGGACCGAGAGCAGCTCTGGGTGAGTGGGTCTGCCCCAATGCTGGTCCTAACCCTGCTCTTCCTCTGGGGATCGTGGTCCCTTGGGAAACGCGCTGTTCAGGTGAGGCCATGCCCGTCTGCACCCAGGGTTGTGGCAGCTGAGCCATGCCTGTCCTGGGCATCTACACCCAGGTGGCCACCTTGCCTCCATGCAGCTTGAGTGTTGGCATCAGGAGGGGGGCTGGCCACTTGGCAGGAGGGGTTGTTCAGGATGTGAGGACTTCATCCTTGAGAAGACACCTCAGTAAAGGCAGGCTGGTACAGGCTCTCTTCGCCTCAGCAGGCAGTTTGTGCCCCTGCCTGCCATTTTGTGGGGGGGCTTCCTCTGGGCTCAGGAAAGCGCCTGTCTCTAACCCAGGCCAAGAAGGCCACCAGCGTCCTGGTCTGTATCAGGAACAGCGTGGTGAGTAGGACTCGGGAGGTGATGGTCCCCCTGTACTGGGCACTGGTGAGGCCCCACCTTGAGGGCTGTGTCCAGTTTTGGGCCCCTCACCACAAAAAAGACATTGAGGTGCTGGAGCGGGTCCAGAGAAGGGCAACGGAGCTGGTGAGGGGTCTGGAGAACAAGTCTTGTGAGGAGAGGCTGAGGGAGCTGGGGGTGTTCAGCCTGGAGAAAAGGAGGCTGAGGGGAGACCTTCTCGCTCTCTCCAACTCCCTGAAAGGAGGGTGTAGCCAGGGTGGGGTCGGTCTCTTCTCCCAAGTCACAGGCGATGGGACAAGAGGAAACGGCCTCAAGTTGCACCAGGGGAGGTTCAGATTGGAGATTAGGAAAAACGTTGACACTGAAAGGGTTATTAAGCCTTGGAATGGGCTGCCCAGGGAAGTGGTGGAGTCACCATCCCTGGAGGTGTTCAAAAGATGGGTTGACACAGTGCTTAGGGATACAGTTTAGTGATGGGTTATGTCAGTGTTGGGTTGATGGTTGGACTCGATGATCTGAAAGGTCCCTTCCAACCTGGGAGTTGAGTGTGTGATTCTATAACCCGTGGTGTGCAGGGGGCACGAGGTCCCTTCGTCCCTCGGGTGGAATTTGGGTTGTGTGTAGCCCTTCATAACCTGCGTCACCGGTGCCCCGGGGGTCGCTGGAGCCGGGGCTGGGCAGCGCTGCTTCGAAAGCGGTTCATTCATTATGTGGATGAGCTCATCCCCGTTTACGTTTCCTCAGGGAAGCATCCCAGATGTCAAACTCCCTCTCTGGGAGCGTAAACCAGTTCCGAGCTGCCAGCAGCTGGGAAGGAACGCCGTTGTGACTGGCTTATTCCACAACTCTCCACTAAGGGCTTCCTGCCCACCCACGGGAGGCCGGGTGGGAGTGGGTGGCTGGTGGCCACGCTGTGGGGCTGCAGCAGTGTCCCGGCTCACACCATCCCACCTTCGCTCGCCCCCCAGCTCCCCACCGTCCCGTGGGAGCCCCAGAGGTGAAGGACACTCTGGGGCAGAAACTTGGGAGGGCTTCAGGGGCGGGAGGAGAGCAGCGAGGAGAAGCACGCCCATGCTTGCTGTGATGCTTCATACTAAGAGTGAGCCCTGGTAGGAATAGTTAACCAGGCTCCTCCTTTCCCCCACAAAGTTGTGTTTTGGAGAACTTCCTAAATCTCGCCGCCAAACGCCGTTTGCTGGGGAGGCACCAGACGGTCCTGCTGCTGCCCCGTGAATTCCTCAGCGCCGCTGGCTGCGGGGAACTGGGTCCTCCATGTTGGATTAAGGAGCTGTGGGCAACTTCGGGGTGATCAACCTTTGCAGGTGACGAGGCTCCAGCGCAGGGGCAGCTTGATCTTGCCGTTGCTCCCGCTCGTGTTTGGGGATGCGGAGCAGCCGCAGGGTCTCTCAAGCTGGAGGGGAACAGATTTAGACTGGAGATTAGGAGAGGGTTCTTCACTGTGGGGGTGGTGGAGCACTGGAACAGGTTGCCCAGGGAGGTGGTTGAGGCCCCTTCCCTGGAGATATTCAAGGTGAGGCTCGACGAGGCCCTGGGCAACCTGGTCTAGTTGGGGGTGTCCCTGCTGACTGCGGGGGGGTCGGACTAGATGACCTTTGGAGGTCCCTTCCGGCCTGGACAACTCTATGATTCTATGATTCTATGATTCTCTCCTCACCTGGTGCTGGGGAGCATCCTGGTGTTTCGCTTGGACTGGGGGGGAGATCTTCTAGGATCTGCAGGGCAGCAGACCGGCCACAGCACGTTGCTGTGTCTCGAGGATTGTGTCTCTCACGGCTGGCTGAATGCCTGATCCATCTTTTGTGGCGTGATCCGCTGACACCCAGAAGGGACAGCCCGGCAGGGCCAGCCCTGTGCTGTTGCGGGACCTCCTTCCCACCACCCTGGTCCAGGCCTCTGTTCTTTCTCAAATACGCCAACCGGTGGTTTAAAAGTTCCTTTGGTTTGTGATCAACAGTAAAATAAGGGTTAATAAAAGCCAATGTTGGGCTAATTTTGGCCACGCCAGAGCCTGCTGTTTAAATAATGGCTGAAGATTGCGGAGCATCCTGCGCGGCACGCGTTAGGAAGAATCCAGCTGATGGCAGGCACATGCACGGTTGCTTCACGTTAAAACCAGAATCGCTGGAGCCTCGGGCAGTCTCAGACTCCAACCACAGACTGGGTTTCTGCGTTTTGCGGGACGTTTCACCAAGTTTGTGACCTTAGGTGTGTGGGTTGGTGTGATCGCATGCAGTTCGGGCTCGCATCTTTGTCTGCGCACGCACGTGGCTGGAGAAGGGGTGAGCATTCAAGGAAAACCTGACGGATTTCTTAAGCCAAAGAAGTCCCTGTGGGATGTAGGGGGGGCGTTTGGACAAGGAGTGGTAGCAGCAGATGTCAGAGGAGCCACGTGCCGCTCGCCTTCGTTAATGTTACCAATGCAGGGAGAAACAATAGAGTGAATAATAGAGGGAAATGGCGTAAGAGAAGCGAAAGCTTTTGGCTGCAAACTGTTCAGATCTGCTCTTGGGTCTGTACGTACCATGACAGGGCCTCCTCCTGGTCGTGGGTGGGTGTTAGGAGCTCATGTTGGTGGCAGCTGGAACCAGTATTACCAAGCCTTTTCCATGTCCTCTAGCAGGAACATGGGGAGGGTGAGAGCGGATGATACGACCCTCGCAATAGCTCTCTGTCTTCACCAAGTTGCACAGGGGGCCAGTGGTCTGGAGTGCGAAATAAGGCATTTCTGTTGAGCTGAAATTTAGCTGGTTCAAATCGGGAGAACAAACCCCGTGCCCAGAAAGCGATCTTTCTGTCAGCACTGCCAGGAGATCCCCGAAACGTGGTGCTGGGCTTTCCAGAGACTTGCGGGGCTGTTTGTGTTTTGATGTCACACCCCGCTGAACGCTCAAGCCCAAAACCTTCCAGTACTGGCATGTCCTTGGGTTTTCTTTTGGACAATCAGCGAATACCCCCATGTACATTAGGTGTCCCTGTTTCTGCCCTGAGTACCTCCATTCTGCCTGTCCGAGAGGAGAGAAGCGAGGAAATCTCTTTTCTGCTAAAAAAGAAGATGGTGGCTTTGGGGAAGAGACAGGCAGAGGGACCCTGCCATGTTCTGGATGCTCCTGAGAGCAAAGGAGGAGGCCCTGGGATGTGAAGTGATGGTGGGGAATCTAGAAGTCCTCGTTTTCCATCACTAGGCAAAGAAATTTCAACCCATGGGAGTTTGTGTCGCTACTACTGGCAGAGATATTCCATCAGGTTGGATGTACATTGCCGTCATCCTTTCCACAGCAGAAATGGACCCACTGGCTTAGTGTTCCTTGGGTGCCCATGCTCGTTGTCCTGTACCTCTGGCAGTTTGCACGCCATAACTCACAACCCCGTGCTTTCCAGTCTGGCTGTGTTGCTGGCTCTCTCTCTGAAGGTCATTCTGGCTTCATGGTGGTTGTCGTTCTGGTGCAAAGGAGGGGCAGGGGAGAAAAGTTTGTGCTTCACGCCTGCCTTCTCACCTCGCCCTCAGGTACGTGATCATCTCCCGGGAGGAGAGGGAGCAGAACCTGATGGCCTTCCAGCACAGCGAGAGGATTTACTTCCGTGCCTGCCGTGACATCCGTCCTGGGGAGAAGCTGCGGGTCTGGTACAGCGAGGATTACATGAAGCGGTTGCACAGCATGTCCCAGGAGACCATCAACAGAAATCTCACAAGCGGTGAGTCCCCTCCCTTCCCAGCCTCCCCCCTGCTCCCCTGGGGCTGCCCCACATGTTGGACCACGTGTGGTGGGTGAAGTAGGTGACGCACGGGTGTAGGAAGACGGCTGCGTTTCTAGAAGCGGAGCAGCTCTGGGTGCGGTTTGGGTGGATGGGTCACGCGAGAGGTGGAGGTCACGCCAGATGATAGACTCGTGCTGTGTCGTGTCGTGTCGTGTGTCGTGGTGTGGCGTGTGGTGTGTGTGCTGCAAGGGCCTCACGCAAAGCCCAGGGGTCAGAGGGCACCTCTGTCACAAGGCTTTCTGGCCTGAAGATTGCCCAGCTGGTGGTCCCACGGACGGACGTGAGGTTTTTCTTCCGAACGTGCTGCTTTCTCTGGCTCCTGCGAGCAGCTTGTTTGAGGGTGCTCCGGCTGGTTTGGTGTACACATGAAAGAGGGATTTCTTTGGTGTGTTTGTATGTCCATTTTCCTCGCTTAATTTATCTCCTCTTTCTTCAGAAAGATAATTTGGGAGCAGCGCGACATCAGCTAGAGACTCCTTAGTCTCACAACCTTAGAGCGCGTGTACAACGTACAGGAGGCTTTGTACTTGTCAGACTCATTCTCCCCTGGATAAAAATTGTTATCTTATCTTAAAGAGTAGCCGTGCTGGAGCAAACCCAGCGGTCCTTTAGGTCAGGGTGATGTCAGCAATGCGGGAGGCTTTAGAGGAAGGCAAAAATCCTTAATGCATCTGTTCCTCTGTACGATGCTGAGACCTGAATTTAATGAAGGGCGTTTCTTTCCAGGCTTTTCCACGGAATGGCAGGGCCTCAGAGAGGCAGCCACACTACGTATAACTTCCTAATTAAGATTCCCATCCGTATTATTATTATTACACAGCTGCTGTTGCTGCCTTGACTTGGTAAAAGGTGTCTCCTCTTTACCCATGGGGTGGACAAGATGTCCTGAAAAAGCTGGTTATCCTCCATCACCTTGGAGTTACGATGCACTTGCAGTGTTAACGTCTTGATGGCTGTACTTGGACAATTCCCACTTCTGAATTGGCATCGGTGTGAGCGTGCTTTTTTTATGTTAATAAACGTGGCTGAGTAATTAAGTACAGGCTGCAGTGATTTTGCTGCACGCCGCGCACACGTCAGTTGTCCAGATGGCTTAGTACTTTCTGAAAGTACCGCAAAGAGAAAGACTATGTATGCTTTGGAGAAGCTGCTCTGGAGGGCCACCAGGGCTAGGAGTGATTGCCCTGCCATGCAGACACGCGGTGTCATGGTTCGTGTGAGCTGAAATGGTCACTCACCCCCTGCTTTGCGCTATGAGCGTGGTGAAGACCTGCCTCTGGGCTTCTCAGGACCTGCCATAGCCTACCACGCGCTCACGTAGAAACCCCTGCGGCTGCAGAGGCCATCAGAGAAACCTTCCCTGGCGTCTCGGTGAGCTCGTCCTGTGGCAAGCTGGGCTCAGCCTGCGTTGGCGAAAGGAGCGCAGAGGGGTTGTTAAAATATGGAAGCATCACGGGCCGTTGCCAGAGAGACACATCCAGCCTCAGCTGGGAGGGCCCCGGGAGGTGGCCAGGGAGCGGCACCACAATCTCTTGAGTCACTTCCTATTTAGAAGGTTTCAAATCCCCTGGGGATGGGCCTGTCGGGCCAAGCGGCGTGCTTTATTGACTCACAGAAAGATAACGTGGTTTCCTGGGTTTTGGTTCTCTCGGGGGTTTCTGACCCGCCTCATCAATGGAGTTGAGACCAATAACGGCAGGGATCGCCTCGTGAATTTCTAGCTCTTCTGTAGGGCTGAACCGCTCCGTGGGTTGGGGGGAAAAAAAAATCACCGAAAATGGAGAATCCATTCTCTAAATCCCTACCTCTGCCGGTAGCCCTTCTAGTCGGTAACAAGGGAAATGCTAAGACAGAGACTCAGAGCTTTGCCCATAGAAATTCTCGTCAATGCGTGGAAAAGGAGCTCTGTTGTTATGGAATTCCCTCAAGGAGTGGCTGGGTTTGCCAGCCAGCATCAAATCCCGGTGCAAAATCCCTGCCATTCGGGCCAGCCCTTTTTACGGTGCCTTACTCTAACTGTTTTCGAGTCTTGCATCTTTTCTGCATTCTTAGCATTGCTCTCCTTAGAGAGGGAATGGTAGCTTTTGCTCCGTAACTCTTATGAAAGCATGAATACACTTTAAAAGCAAACAAAACCAAAAATCAGCATAACGCAGCGTCTTGTTTGGGAAGCCATCAATGCTTGAAGTTATTTACAAGATAGAAGAATGATGGAAATTGAGCCAAACCTATCGTCTTTTGAATTTCCAGGTAAGGAAATCTGGCTATTCCCTTTCTTTTTAAACAATTAATAGTTTGTACGAGGTTGCTTTTATTATTGTTTTGTTGTTATTTTTTTAAATCACCGAACGGCCACGCTCTTAGACTCCACCGGGACGAGCTAGATGTCCCCATCCTTGGAGGGCGTTCACCCGCTGTAGCTCAGTTGACGATGAGTTCCTTGGGCTTTAAGAGGGCAAGTTATTTTCACTTGGAGCAGCCTCCAAACTGAACGAGAGTTAAAGCGGTGTGCCGTCTCGTGCACGGATGCTGGGGTTGTCACCAAACGGTCCGAATCTCTCGCTGCACTTGCTGTCCGCTCGATACCTTTTACCAAGTCAAAACAGGCACAGGTCTTCCAGCCGGCCGGGAACGGCTCTCGGGCTCTAGGTGTTAGGTTCCACCGCGATCAGTCCTTCACCTCGTAGTCCATTTCACCTCGTAGTCCTCTTCCAGCGCAGGGTGGTTACACCTTTAGGTTAAACAAGCTGCCTGTAGCTTCTCTTCTCTTTAAAGTGCGTGGGTCCTACTCGGCTGCGGCTACCCAGGACTGTCTCTGGTTTTTGCAGACGTTGCCCATTAGCAGGGCTCCTCCTCTCGCGAGCCTTGGTTTCCAGCTGAGTTGTGTCAGTCCCCTGGTTTGTAACGCAACGTGCAGACCTGCAGGGATTCAGCCTGCCTTTTTGTTCTTTTTTTCTTTTTTTCTTTTTTTTTTTTTTTTTTTTTTTTTTTTTTTTTTTTTTTTTTTTTTTTTTTTTTTTTTTTGTGTGTGGTTTTTTTTTTTTTCGTTTGAATTTTAGATTGAGGGAAGTTACTGGGTTCCCGGTGATAATCCCCACCCCTCGTTTTCCTTTCCAGGAGAAAAAAAGTTGCAGAGGGAAAAGTCAGAAAGGAACGTGGAAACTCAAGAGGACTTGAGGGGGCCGCTCCAACTCGCCACCTTAAAGCAAGGCAAGAGCCCCTACAAGCGCAGCTGTGACGAGGGGGAATCCCACCCCCAAACAAAGAAAAAAAAGATTGACCTCATCTTCAAAGACGTCCTGGAGGCTTCCTTGGAGTCCGCCAGATTTGAAGAGAACCAGTTAGTGACGAGTACGCCCCTTTCCATCAGAAAAGCACCCAAATACCAGGCTGAAGACATCTTTGAGAGTTGTGGCAGCGCCATGCAGCACGGCTCCCTGAACCTCAGCAGAAACCGGAGCGAGGGGGAATGGAAGGTTCCCCACGGTTCCTCTTTCAGCTCAGCCAAAGAGGTGGGCTTCCTGGAAGACGAGGAAGAAGAGCCCCTGTCACTCAAAGCAGACAGCCCGACTGAGCTGTCACTGGCCTCCGCGCAAGGCAATTCCCACGAAATCCCCACCACCTCCTTCTGCCCCAACTGCATCCGGCTGAAGAAGAAGATCCGGGAGCTGCAGGCCGAGCTAGACATGCTGAGATCTGGGAAGTTACCCGAGCCACCCGTGCTACCGCCCCAGGTACCCGAGCTCCAAGAGTTCTCGGACCCCACAGGTAAGCCTTGCCGAGTAACAGCCTTCTCCAAACCCTGCCTAAGGAGAGTAGTGAGGTGCCCGTGTGCTCTGTACCCACCTAAAGCCTTTTGCTCTGAGTATTCAGGTGGACGCGTGGCTCCATGGAAGGCTCGTTGTCAGGTTTTGTGACCGGGTGGGCCAGGAGCTGACGCAGCTCTGGGCACAGTGGAAAACACTGTCTGGGAAAGACTCTGTATGACAACTCGCTCGATTTGTTGCCGTTGTAAATCGCTAATGCACTGCCAATAAAAAAGACATTCCATTGCAGACAGTTTGTTTGCCGTATTTTTGATGCATTCTCTTCCAGCGGAAGTCCCTCCGCTGGAAAGAAAGTCTGAATGACTCTGTGGTGACACTGAAACGTGCGCTCTTTGTGTATGAAGTGATGTCCCGCTGTGTCCCTCGTTGGAAAGCCCTCTCTGTTTTCCTCCGCTGCCTTAACACAAACACGCGTCCCTTTCTGAAGATACATTTCATTTTCTCCAGGAACATGCTGTTGAGCCGCCAGGAGCCTTCACCAAAGGGAATATTTGGGTCACACCATGTATTGTGCGAGTGGCCAGGATGTAGTGTCCTTTCTTGCTGTGCGTTGTGGCACGTTGGAGACAAAGTTCTTATGCAGAAACATTGATTTATTTTCCCTTCAAAGCCATGATTCAGATTCTACCCGTAGCGCGTTGTGGGCAGGAGAGGGCAGGTTGTGGCCAGCTCTTCAGGCAGTGCTCTACTGTCACCAGTAGGAAGCTTCTCTAACTCAGCAACTTTGTAAATGCCATATTTTTTTCCTTTTTTTTTTTTTTTTCCCTTACAGCTTCAGAAAGCATCATCTCTGTGCCCACCATCATGGAGGATGATGACCAAGAGGTGGATTCTGCTGACGAGTCGGTCTCCAATGACATGATTGCTGCTACAGACGAGCCTTCCAAGATGTCTTCTGCGACGGGCCGGAGGATACGGCGGTTCAAGCAAGAGTGGCTTAAAAAGTTTTGGTTCCTGCGGTACTCCCCGACGTTGAATGAAATGTGGTGCCACGTCTGTAGGCAGTACACAGTGCAATCCTCTCGGACTTCAGCCTTCATCATTGGCTCAAAGCAGTTCAAGATCCACACGATAAAGCTTCACAGCCAGAGCAACCTCCACAAGAAGTGCCTGCAGCTTTACAAGCTCAGGATGCACCCGGAGAAGACGGAAGAGATGTGCCGGAATATGACCCTGCTCTTCAACACCGCCTACCACTTGGCCCTGGAGGGCAGGCCCTACTACGACTTTCGGCCTCTGGCAGAACTACTGAGAAAATGCGAACTCAAGGTGGTGGATCAGTACATGAACGAGGGAGACTGCCAAATCTTGATCCACCATATCGCCCGGGCTCTTCGAGAGGACCTGGTTGAACGCATCCGGCAGTCCCCCTTCCTCAGCATCATTCTGGACGGGCAGAGCGACGACTTGCTGGCGGACACGGTTGCGGTGTACGTGCAGTACACGAGCAGCGATGGGCCTCCGGCAACCGAATTCCTGTCTCTTCAGGAACTGGGCTTTTCTACGACAGACAGTTACCTCCAAGCGTTAGACAGGGCTTTTTCCAGCCTGGGAATACGGCTGCAGGATGAGAAGCCGACTATCGGCTTGGGAGTTGACGGTGCTAACGTTACAGCCAGCCTGAGAGCCAACTTGTTCATGACAATCAGAAAGACCTTGCCCTGGCTCCTCTGCCTGCCCTTTATGGTGCACAGGCCCCACTTGGAAATTTTGGATGCCATCAGCGGGAAGGAGCTGCCCTGCCTGGAGGAGCTAGAAAACAATTTGAAGCAACTGCTCAGTTTCTATCGTTACTCCCCCCGGCTCATGTGCGAGTTGAGGGTCACTGCTGCCACCCTGTGCGAGGAGACCGAGTTCTTGGGGGACATTCGGGCGGTGAAGTGGATCATTGGGGAGCAGAATGTGCTCAACGCTCTAATCAAGGATTACCTTGAGGTTGTGGCCCACCTCAAAGACGTCAGCGGCCAGACCCAAAGGGCAGATGCTTCTGCCATCGCTTTGGCCCTCCTGCAGTTCCTGATGGACTACCAGTCGATTAAACTCATTTACTTCCTGCTGGATGTGATCGCTGTGCTGTCGCGCCTTGCCTACGTCTTCCAAGGGGAGTACCTTCTCGTGTCGCAGGTGGACGACAAAATAGAGGAGGCCATCCAGGAGATCAGCCGGCTAGCAGACTCCCCCGGGGAGTACTTGCAGGAATTCGAGGAAAACTTCCGTGAAAGCTTTAATGGCATCGCTGTGAAAAACCTTCGGGTGGCTGAAGCCAAATTCCAGTCGATCAGAGAAAAGATCTGCCAGAAGACCCAGGTGATCCTAGCCCAAAGGTTTGATTCCCGTAGCCGGACATTTGTGAAGGCCTGTCAGGTGTTTGACCTCGCCGCTTGGCCCCGAAGCACCGACGAGCTCATGAGCTACGGGAAGGAGGATATGGTACAAATATTCGAACACCTGGAGACGGTCCCGTCGTTTTCCAGAGAGGTTTACAGAGAAGGGATGGACACCCGCGGGAGTCTGCTGATGGAGTGGCGAGAACTCAAGGTGGATTATTATACCAAAAACGGTTTCAAAGACTTGCTCAGTCACATTTGTAAATACAAACAGAGATTCCCCCTCCTCAATAAAATAGTTCAGATCCTCAAAGTCCTTCCCACCTCCTCGGCCTGCTGCGAGAAGGGGCGCAGCGCCCTGCAGAGAGTGCGCAAGAACCACCGCTCGCGGCTCACCCTGGAGCAGCTCAGCGACCTCCTGACCATCGCCGTTAACGGGCCGCCCATCGCCAACTTCGATTGCAAAAGGGCGCTCGACAGCTGGTTCGAGGAGAAGTCGGGCAACAGCTACGCCCTCTCGGCCGAAATGCTGAGCAGGATGTCGTCTCTCGATCAGAAGCCGATGCTGCAGAGCATGGACCACGGCTCTGAGTTCTACCCCGATATTTAGGAAGGAATGCCTCAGATCAGAAAGCTGTTGAATAATTTTTTTTTTTTTTTTTTTTTTNAAACTTTGATATATTATATAAAATATATATATATATATATTATATATATTAAGGAAAAAAACCCACACTGAAAATTTAAAAGTTAAGACGATGTGCGTCTGATAGAAGCTAAGCAGAATTTTAAAGATTGGGACAATGTTTAGACATTTACTGGTGTCTCCAACCATGGCAGCTGCAGTGTAGGTGGCAACATTTCATTCTTTAGAAGCATGTGCTGGGGCCATACTCTACATGTTCAAACCTATACGATCTATAAGCTACACGACGGGTTCTTTGTCAGCCTCATCCTCCCGGCGATTTTCCTTTGTGTGTGTGTTGTCGGTTTGTCGGGGTTTTGTTTTTGGTTTTTTTTTGTGTTGTTTTGTTTTGGGGTTGGGTGTTTGGTTGTTTGGTTTGTTTTGGTTTTTTTTGTTTTGTTTTGTTTTGTTTTGTTTTTCCCTCAGTTTTAATCTCTGCCTCTCTTTCCGTTGTTCAGTCCAGTTATTGAGCCATTTGAGCCTTTTTGTTGACGACCGTCAGATTTCTGATTCCCGACAGAGCATCCCGTGCGTTCGCGTTGCCCCCAGCTCCCCCAGCTCCAACCCACTCCTCTTCTCTCCGGCGGGAGCTTTCTTCACTCCCGGAGACGACTGGCAGGAGGGAGAGGCTGGGGGCGCAATTTGGGGTTTGTTTTATTTTTTTTTTTCTTCGGATTTAGAAACAAATGCCTCCACTAAAACTGTGATGCCCCTTCCTCAGTTCTCCCCACTTTTGGGCTGTAGAGTAAGACTTGGCTTTCAGCTCCCTTTCTGATAACCGTAGTACCAGTCTATCATACATATATTATAACATGATGTCATGTGCAGACTATAAAATAGCAAAATAGAGAAGGCAGGGGGAAATTTTTTGCATTTATATTTTTATATTGTAGGAGATAAAAATATATATATATATACAACTATTCATTCAAAACCAGGGCTGCTGTGGAAGCTAGACAGCCAATGAGTCAAGAGCCATCTCTGGGCGGAGATTCAAAGGCTTAAAAAATTATATTCTAATTTACATTATTTATACTATGTCTTTATAATCCTAGATTGTTGTGGGTTTTTTTTGTTTTGTTTTGTTTTGTTTTGTTTGGAATGACTGAGAGTAAAACCTGCTGCGGTTCGGCGGCAGGAGCTATCAATGCAAGATTATCTTGGATTATATTCATGTGATGATGTCCTACAAAGGTTCACGTATTCTCTTGTGACCAAGGTAACATGTTCCACAGCACAGCAGACTGATGACAGCAGGAAGAAGGGATGCTCCTCTTCTTCCCGCGACATATTTCTTCCTTTCTTGAAGGGATGCGGAGTCCAGCTGAAATGTGAATGGGGGACTTGCACCTTCCATCACAAAGAGATTGTTCCGTGGGCTTGGGGTTCTTCTCCGTTTTATTCTTTTAAAGGAAATGAGCTCCAGGCACTCACACAATATCACTTCAGGTTAGAAAAGCAAAAAAGGAAAAAAAAAAAAAAAAAAATTAAAAAAAAAAACAACAAAAAAAAAACAACAAACCACAAACAAAAAGGTGCAAAAACTCCACAGATGCTAGTGCCTTGCCCCGCTGATGCGGCATGGACAGCACCAACCTGACCAGACCATCGTGGGAGTGAGAGCCTGTTGTCCAGAAGGTGTCCGAGCCCAGCCAACAGGTTCTCACTCCCCGGAGGGACGAGCTTTGTGCCAAGCTGTGTTGTTTGGAAACATGATGGTGGTATCAGCAACACTGAACCTTTCCTTTCTCCTGTTACACCCCTGCCCTTGGTCTTGGTGCTAAGATATCTCTAGAACCATTGCTGCTAGTTGATAGCTTTTCATTTATATAAATATATATAATTATATAATATTATTTTATTTTTTAAACTTTTTTTTTTTGTTTGTTTTCAATGGAGATGTAGCATGTTTGGAACCGATCTCTCTCGGAGTCACTTTCACTGCCAGGGTTCACGCACTGTCTTCCCCTGGAAAAACACGCACTTCTACCTAGGTCTCGCTCACCCCCCTCGCCAGCCAGCTAGCCCCATTTGCCCTCAGCAGAGCCACGTGGCCAGCACGGGCCAGAGGCCAGCAGCCCACGCCGCGACCTACTGGCTCGGCTTTCGGACCCCACAGGAGCAGCTAGACCGGCCTTGGGGAAAGTTTGGGGAGAGTTTCCCCTCTGTCCCTATGGGACTGAGCCCACCCGAAGGGCTAGTGGTGGCCAAGTCCTTGTGTCCTGGCTCTGCCCCCCCCTCTTTTTGGCTCCAGGGGAGCAGAGCGGACCCCGCAAACGCGGCGGCGAGGGCTGGGCAGGCGGCGTACCCTCCGTAGCACTTATTCCCTGTCCCCTCTGCCTTACCTCAGATGGCCTCTGCAGCCCGTGGGCCAGCTCGGGCAGGACGGGGGCTACCTGCACCTGGGCCACCCTGGGGGCTGCGGGTGCCGGGCGCTTTTCACGGAACCGTGGCGAGCAGGTCAGGGCATCGCGCCGTCGCAGCGCGGGGGCATCGATGTGCAACACCTAGCAAGCAAGCAAGCAAAAAAAAAAAAAAAAATTTAAAAAAAAAAATGGCTACGTTTGCCATTTTGTCCCGTCTTTCCCAATAAATGACGCGATGGAATTGACCCGTTCGTCTCGAGGAGTGGTGGAGATTAAACTGGAAGCGGGCTGGGGCGGCTGGTTGCTCGGTGGTAAAATAGGGGTCTCTCCCCGCGGGGTGCTTGTAGCTCTGCAGTTAAAATTGGAGGAGATGTAAACAGAAAAGGAAAAGAAAAAAGAGAAAAAAGATAGAAAGAGCTGCTGCTCCGTGAGTCTCTGCCCTGGAGATGGGCAAGGTGAAGGGAGGTGTTGGAGCCAAGAAGTGAGTTGGCGCCGGGTCGGGGGGAGAGTCTTCCTTGTCGAGCCTTCAGGCGGCACCAGAAGGAAAAGAAAGGTCGGTGCGTGATGCTGTGGCTGCGGGAGAGGCTGCAGAGACAGTTTCCCTCCTCCCCTGGATTTTTCCCTCGTTTTCTCTTCCCTTTGCCTAACTCCACAGCTCCGTGTCGGACGGCGGGGAAGCGCTTGCCTTTCTGTGTGCAGCAGCGAAAGCTCCTCGGCACGAGGCCCGTCGAAGTGCCTGGCCCGCGTGGAGGGAAGGGACACTTGGGGACAGTCTCCAGACCCCTTTGCGGGCAGGAGCCACCCCCCAGGGCCTGTGCTGAGCCCCCCGAGAGGCCTGTTTACAGCTCCCGCCCCGAGCCTCTTTCCTTTTGCCGCCGGGGAGAAAACGGTGCCTTGCCCTTGTCGGCAAAGTGAGAGCCGCCGAAATAATTTTGTCCCTCCTTTTCCTTCGGTTCGTTTGCCAATCCCGCTCTTGTCAGTGGCATCTTTCACCGGCTGCTCTTATTCCTGGCTGGCAGAGGGAGATGTGCGGCGAGGGGTGGTTTTATTTTTCTCTCTGGGCAGTCGCCGGCCGAGGGAAATGGCTTGGTTCTTTTGCAGGTGACCTCGTGTGCGGCCGTCGGGGCGGGAGGCGTGATGCCCTGCCACGGGATAAGGGGGTACCCGCCGGGGGAAAAGTGGGGAGACCCCCTGCATTGGTGCTGGGGGGGGCTTGGCAAGCTCTCCCTCTCGGTTTACCCGCCGCTCTCACATCTGTAGCCGTTGCTCCCATGGATATTCTGTGGATGGAAACGCAGCTGCAGGCACGAGCAAGACAGGGAGGAATATCAATGTGAAGTGCCCCCCGGCTTCCCAGTGCCCTTGCCAGCCCAGCCTTCCCTGGGAGCCACCTTTCTGTGCCCTGTTTGCAAACCCCAGGGTGGCGAGGCTGGGAGGTGGGGGGTAGCAGGCATGGGGAGGGCCCGATGGGGCACAGAGGGGCTCAGAGATGGGTTTAATCGGTGCCTTCCCCGCTGTGCCGGGCGAGCCAGAGGAGGTTGTTCCGACCGCGTTGCTCAGAGCATCTTGAACTGCTTCGGCTGCAAGGGTTTAGCTTTTTCCCAAATGAGCTTTTTATTCTCTCCTGTTCCCCTCCTCCCCCCTCCCCCGGTGTCTTAGCTATGGCATCTGACTGTGAATAATGCACACTCCTCCACACCCTCGGGTTTGTATTTCTAGCCCGTGGGCTTTTTGGTTGCCAATTTCCCCCCCCACACACACACCTTTTCGCTCAGGCTCCTTGCCCCTTTCACCCTGCTGTGAAGCAGAGATCCGTGAAGCACATGCAGCCGTGTCCTTCTGCAGGGCTCGCCGGTGGCCGAACTCAACAGGGATAAATCCTCACAAGAGACCAAAGCTCTTCCCATACCAGCAAAAGCAGGCGGGAGCCAGGGAGGGTGTCACGATGGGACGCGGTGGGCAAGGTCCCCCGTGTGTCATCTGCTCTGGGTCTCGAGCCGACGGCGGCGATGTCCCCCGTGGTGGTCGGGCTTTTGCTGAGAGGACTCCTCCGAGGCGATTCGGGCTGGGTCCATCTTTTTTGTCTCACAGCACAAACTCAAGCAGGTGGCCCGTGGGCTCTTCGAGGTCCCCCCTTTCTTTCTTCTCTCACGAGGATCGCTGTCTGTTGGGCCAGCGGGCGAGCCGGCTTGCGGCTGAGCAGCGACAGCCTCTGCTCCTGCAGATTCCCCTCTCAGCCCTGTCGAAAGAGGGCTTAAAAAGCCGAGAAATGGTACGTTGGTCCCCCAGCCGTTGTACTCGATGCAGTAATGCCTATGCAATTCCCGTCTCCCTTGGAGACACGTATGACGTGTGTGCATGTAAGCTAGTGTATGTATACAGTACATATGCATATGGTCTATATATTGTATATACGCACATCCCAGTACATATACACACAGTACAAAAGATTAAAAATCACATGCTTATATATCTATAAATAAAATCCTATATATTTATATATTTCTATGTTTTCGATAGATATAAAGATATAATATAGAGATAGATTCAACCACCCTTGTGTAAGGCTGGCCCTGTGTTCTGGCACAAGGCACGTAACACTGAAGACTTTGGACTTTGGGATAGTTCTAGCCATACACTGAGGCCTACATCCACGTGTGTAGCGCTCTGCGGAGAGGGACTTTGCTGTGGTCAGGGCAAGGGGTCTCCTTGCCGGCACGTGAACCAAGTGCTAAGTAAGGTTTGTGTAACAGAGGGATGTCTTGGCGGGGGGGAAAAAATGCTCGAGCGTCCTCCTCTTCTCCCGCCTGAGCCTCTGGCCGAGGTCCCGTGTGTTCTCACGTGGGGCAGACACACGTCCCACCCTCGTATGCACTTTTCTCCCTCTGCACGGACGCGGTCGGCAGCTGCGGGTACCGGTGTCGGGAAAACAACCTGGCTTTCTGCTCTCCCGGGGCCGGCGAGAGCGTGGGTTTGCTGGCAGGCATCGGGCGGCCAGGGGGAAGGCGGCGGGAGAGCAAAGGCCTTAGGGAGCGGAGGGAAGGGCGGCTCTGGGGGTGGCGGGGGTGGCGCAGGGAGCTGGGGCAGCACGGGCGAGAAGGGACCGTGAGGTCGGGAGCGATGAGGATGGGGACGTGCAAGCCCCATTGGGGGAGGCACGTGCGGCTCCGGTCGGGTCAGCCACCCGGGTGGCTTTTCAGGAGGAAAGGGAAGGATGCGATTGTGCGGAAGATGTTGGTGGCACGTGGCCCTTGGGCCCCGACACAATGGCGTGCTGGCCTTGCCGGGCTGCAGCACCCAAGGGTGCAGCCCCTTTGCCCTGCACGTGCTAAGGGACACCGATTGTCACCTCCGTGCTGGGGCTGGGGGGGGGGGGAAAAGAGCGTCTGCGGGATGGACGGCTGCCTCATCCCTCCATCCCTCCCTTCACACGGCCGCGGGGTGGGAAGGGGAAGCATGGAGGTTTGGCTTCGCAGCTCCCACTGCCCTCCTCGCCGTTGGCTTTCATCGTTGGCTCGGGCCGGGAGGAGGGGTGGGTGGCCACGCCGGCGGCCCAACGACACGTTACACTGGTATTGCACGAGCCGAACGCCGTGCAAGCTCCCCTGGAGCCCTGGCACACACCTCAGCGCCCTCTCCCCGGCCTCTCTCCTCCACACAACTGGTAATCCACCTCACCACCCCGTGTTCCCCACTCCGCCATGGCCCCCCTGGGCCACCCAGCGCCGGCGGGGACTTCCCGGGCACGTGTTCCTCACCGATCAACCTCAAGAGACGGTTTCCTCACCCCCAGTCCCCTTTCCTTC